>JAODAL010003453.1:0-173705 GCA_025379985.1 Phyllomedusa bahiana
TACACAGGGGGGGTAACTAAATTTCATAGGGCCCCATAAAGGGAAAGAGATGGAGCCCCCAAAAAACCCAAAAAAATAAAACACAGCATTAAATAGAAAGTTGGAAAACCCAGAAATTTCTGGGCAGGCCCGGCCCCCAATCTAAAAGTAAAGTTTTTTTTTATGGAAACCCCTTTTTTAATTTGCCTTATTTATATGCAAATTTTAGTACCCGCAACCCACCCCCCTCAAGCGTTGAGGGTAAGTGGGGGGTTGTTTTTAAATTGTAAATTTTTTCCAAAATTTTTGCACTTTTTCCTATGGGTGGGCTTTTTTCATCTTTAAATTTTTTCCCCTAATGGTGGGGGGTTTTGAGCTTTCTGCTCGCAATTTAGCTGCACTTTTTAATTTTTTCCCCTGGGAAACATATGGTCAGAAAATGGCCTTTCCTGGGTTTTTCTTTTGTCCAACCCTTGAGCTTGAATTTGGCCAAACAAAAAATTTCAGTGTTTTTTTGAGTAAGTAATTTTCCCCATTTTTTTTTTGTGTTTTTTCTGTTTTTAAAAAAAATACCGCCATATATCAGGGGCCCAAAATTTGTAGGGGCGGAGAGCAAAACAAAAACTACTAGGGTTTCCCACAGAAAGGAAAAAAACCTCTACCTCTTTCCCTTAACCCCCTTTGGGGCCCCCTAGCAGCCTAGGACTCTATTTTTAAAAGTTACGTTCAAAGTTTTTATAGTAAAAGGGGGAGTTTAAAACGGGGGTTAAATTTCAGGGCTAAAATTAAAGGGCCCAATTTTTGTTTTGGGGGTTTTGGGGAGGGCGCGGTGATACATTTCTCGCGGCCGGGGTATTCCCCCGCAAGTAATTGACATGTCCCTTAATTTCTCCCCCGCGCCTACAATACATCGTATTGTACGCTCGGGGGGGGAGGGGGGCAAAACCAAGTTTTTATTAATGAGAACTAAGGTTTTTCCTAATTATGGGGGCGCTTTTTTAGGCCTCGTTTCACACGGGTTTTTTTGGGCCCCGGATTTTCGCCGGTTTCGCGCGCCCGGGTTTTTCGCCTTCAGTTTCGCGCCAAAAACCCTTCGCAAAATTTGATTACGGGTTTAAAACCGGGGCCCCTTAAAGGAACAGGGGATTCCGTCCCCTCCCTCCCGCCGGGCGAAAAAAAAAATCTGCCGGGGGGGAGGAAAAAAGGGGAAACATGCACTTTTTTTTTCGGCGCCGGGGGTTAACGCCGGGAAAAAAAAAACTTTTTTATGGGGTCCCCGGGGGCTCCCCCGCCCCCGCCGCGCTCCCGGGCCCCCCCCCCGTCCCGCCCCTTATTTTACGGGTTTGTGAGCTCAATACAGCTCAAAAAATCCGTCGTGGAAAAAAGCCGTGGGGGAAAACGGGCCCCTTTCTTTTTAATTTGAGCCAAATACAACGGGGAGTTTTCCCCCTGTGGGAAAAATACCCCCAAAAAGGATCGCCTGAATTTTTTCACTTTTAAGGGGGTTTTATTATCAAAATCTTTTTTTCTGTCCTAATTGGTAGGGGTTTTTCCATAAAATCAGTTTTTTTAAAATGGGGGAACAGAGCATAGAGGCTTGGGAAACCTAGAGAGGCCGAAATTTTTCTCACTGGTGAGGGTTTGCTTTCAAATTATGGGAAATTTTTTCACCAAAAATTTTTTTTCTTTAAGAATCCTGATCCATATTTTTTTTTCTTCCAGTTTTTTTTTTTTTTTTCTGATTTTAGATATGTTTATTTTTGTTGTCTGTACAGGGTTAAAGGGGGCCTGAGCTGCTTTTTACCGCTTTTAGCAATTTTCCCTTTTCACAGCTTCCCTGGACATAGGAGCCTATGAACAGGGCAGATCATTGGGCTTTTTATAGGAAACGGTTTTTTTGGCTTTTTGAACCTGGGGGCAAAAAGTCAGTGTGCAGGGAGGGGGGGCTGTGGGCAAACTTTCCCATTTTGCCCGGTGGAACTGGTAGATTTATTCAAATTGGGTCCCCCTTTCATGTAATCCTGCCCGGGGCTGATCATGGGGGAGAAGCTGACAAGTTTTTCTCTACAGAACAGGAAAATGTCAGGAAATATTAATTTTGACCCCAGTGGGCCCAAAATGGGGAAAAATTTCAGAAATTTTTAACAAAAAAAATATTTTTTAAAGAAAAAATAAAATAAAAAAAAATTAAAAAAAAAAGTGTTTTTAAAAAATAAAAACCCTGACTTAAAAATAGGGCCTTTTCTGAAAGAACATTCCCTTTTAAAATGTTGGGGATTCCCCCCCCCCCCCGAAATGATGGGAAAAACAATCTTACCCTTTCCTCCAAATTTTGGGGCACAAAAAAGGAAAACCCCCATTTGTTTCCCAAGCCAAACGCCAAAAACCCAAAAACCGCACATCAGAAATTTCCAAAACTGCGAAGGGTCCAAGTGACCTTTTCCCCTGGATTGGTTTTAACATTGGGTAAAATCAGCCTTTTGTTTTTAAGGAAATTTTCCCCCGTACCCTTGGTTCCCCACATGTCCTCTATCACCTTATAATTGATAGTCTCCAAGTGTGGCTTATGTTTCCGCATCTTAAACCCCTTTACGGAAAAAATGGGACCTCTTGGGGGCGGTTGGGGAAACCCGGGGGTTTAAATTCCCCTAAGGAAAAAAGTGTTTAAATTTTGATTTTAAAAGGGGCCTCTTGTCGGTTTCACACCCTTTTTAGCCCTATTTGGCAGGGGTTTCAATTTTTTGGGCAAAAAATAAGAGAAACCAAAAAGTTCCAGATCAAGGAAGCAAAAGTCTCAGAGACAAATCCATTTGATTCTGACCTGGCCAGTGCAGGTTCAAGATGTTCTTTGACTGCTGCCACAAATATCTTGTAGGGTGAAGATGATCCGACACGGGACAGCTGAGATGAGATCTCAGAGCAACCTTAAAGCAGAGGCTGTGGGAGGTCTCCTGGGATCCCACCCCAAAGTCCTCTTCTGGCCACAATTAGAATAGCTCACCAGGGGACAATCCAGTTATAGTTGACGAGTGTGATTCAATCACCATGTACACAATAGAGTTTACAGTAACGTGGTCTAATTCACGTATGACTATCTCTAGAGATCACCACAAGTCGTCTTCAAACCTTATTTTTTATCCAGTTTTATACTAGATGTATTGATAATTGTGTCTAATAAAAATATATGAGTGCTAAGATTCGGCCCGTGAACAGGACTAGATTAAGGTTCGTAAGGTCCATGAGCAAAAATTTCGTGAGGGCCCCCCATCCCATCTCTGACCCTGAGCTAAATTTGACCCCTTTATCAGCCACATATAAGTGAAGTGGTTGTGCATGTGCTTGGCCCTCAGTAAAGGATCTGAATTTTTGGATAAAGCCAAACCAGTAACCCCTAAAGACTTTAAAAGAGAGAGCAACATGAATGCATCTCCATATCATCTAGGCCCCATAGAACCTAGTCAGAGCCCCTTTATTCCTGGGGGGCAGGGTCCCAGGGTTGGGAGGGATATAAAGAATTACTGGGTGTAACAAGAATATGCTGGGCCCTATTGGGGGTGTAACTTGAATTTATAAGGCCCCATAAGAAAATAAGATTGGCCCCCACCAACAAAATGCAGTAAATTGAAATAGCAGCATATTTAAACATATGGAAAATAGCGCCAAATATCAGTATACCCAAATAGCAGTGCCAGGTAGCAGAAACCACCAACTTGTCATTCTCTAGCAAAAAGTACAATGTTCTTGTATCTAGGTTAGCTTTCTCAACCTACAGGCCTCATTGAATCTGCTAAGGCGATAGTCACACTCATGGACGTCTTAAACTTTTGGAAGCTCCTCTTTTCAATATTGCTACAGGTTTATGTTCCTACAATATACTTACAGAGTCAATGAATTTAGTACATAGATATATTAATTATATTAGAGTGTTGGTGGCAAATCCATGGGCCCGTGTGACTGAGGTGCATCTGGAGTGAGCCATGAGCCAGTGAAACCCATGGTGGGCCCTTTCGTTTATGGTGGGTCTTAGGCTGCTTTTTAGGGAGAAAGACAGAAAAAGAGAGGCATAATATAAGATGCAGAGTAAAAGACGCATGTGCAGTCATGTTTTTTAACTGTAGGGTGGGCCCCAAGAATCAACTTCAACAGCTGTAGGGTGGGCCCAAGCATCAGGTCCACTGGTGGACTCCAAGAATCAACTCTGCTGGTGGATGCCAAGAATCAACTCTGCTGGTGGGCGCCAAGAATAAACTCCACTGGTGGGCGCCAAGAATAAACTCCACTGGTGGGCTCCAAGAATCAGCTCCACTGGTGGCCCCAAGAATCAACTCCACTGGTGGGCCCCAAGAATCAACTTCACTGGTGGGCGCCAAGAATCAACTTCACTGGTGAGCCCCAAGAATCAACTCCACTGTTGGCCCCAAGAATCAACTCCACTGGTAAGACCCATGATTGAACTCCTCTGGTGGCACCAAGAATCAACCCCCCTGGTGGGCTCCAGGTATAAACTCCCCTGGTGGGCTCCAGGAATAAACTCCCCTGGTGGGCCTGAAGAATCAACTCCATCGGTGGGCTCCAAGAATCAACTCCACTGGTGGGCCCCAGGAATCAACTGCACTGGTGGGCCCCAGGAATCAACTGCACTGGTGGGCCCCAGGAATCAACTCCATTGGTGGGCTTCAGGCACCCCAGTCTGACACTGGGCCCACTCTACAGGTTTTGTACACTAGTGCCCTCGCTATTTGCTTCCCGAGCTCTGCCTGTCTCCCTTAAAAGCAGCCTGTGGCCTGCCATGCCCAAGGAACCACGCTTCCCAAGGACCCACCAGGACATTCCTCTGCTCTCCTGTAAGCCACTTTTAGCCTGTTCCTTATAACCCAGCCCTGTCCCCAAGGATCGGTCTCAGCATCCAGATCATAAAAATACATCTCAATGCATGTATAGAGTCCATGGAACAGGCTGTATGAATGAGACACACTGTATACAGAGGGCATAGGAAAAAATTTTGTGTTACTACTTCTGGAAAGCAAACTTATATATCAGTTTCTGCAATTTGGCATTGACCACACTGATATCTGCCCTAATTTAATCATTAACTAGATCTGTAGTTGGATTAACATATGCTAGCAATTCATGAACAATTCTGCAAATATTTGCCCATTTAATGGTTTCCTATGTCACCCGAGAGACAAAAAAAATGTAGAAAAGATAAATAGCAGCATTCTGCTGCCCCTGCAGCTTGTGGAGACCACCACCCTCAATGGTAATTATAATGCAATAACCAGAGCTCAGGCAGCTCGTGGGGAAACCAATTTATGTAATGAAATGCAGCAGTAGGTTATTACGGGAGATCTGCTCAGCCTCCCATCTGGCTCGAAATGAATCAGTCTACGGCTAGGAGACAACCTGTTGTATGCTTCATTTGTAGCAAACAAGCGTCTCCCGCACATAATGAGAGTGATTAACAAGAGCAATGTAATTACGGATAACAATTGAGTCAGTTGCCACCTGCAGATATTGAGCTGCCCGCGGACATTGGATATTCACGGCCAGTCTAGTGCAAATGGCCGCTGGTTGAAGTAGGGGGACAAACAGATCATTAGATCCATTGGATTTTAACTTGTGGCCCTAATGCCTCTCATCATATACCCTATTATATAATTCTCAGTTCATAGAGAGAGGTTCCTCCATGCAGAATCCTAATTTTTTGGGCGGAGTAGTGAGTGATTACAAAAAGTCTCTGGCTCTGGAGGACCTGTCCTGACCTATATCACACATATAGCCTGTTGATTTGAATGGGCACTCTGTAATACCTAACGTCCCCTGTGGTGGCGCTGCAGGGAAATTATACACTTAACTGCCAGATTTTAAAGGAGTGTTCCTTGCTCTGGAGGACCTGTCCTGTCCTGTATTACACAGATAGCCCATTGCTTTGAATGGACACTGTGTAATACCTTACGTCCCCTGTGGTGGAGCTGCAGGGAAATTATACACTTTACTGCCAGATTTTCAAAGAATGTCCCTGGCTCTGGAGGACCTGTCCTATATTACATTGCTTTGAATGGACACTGTGTAATACCTAACTTCCCCCTTTGTTGGCGCTGCAGGGAAATTATACACTTTATTGCCAGATTTTAAAGGAGTGTTCCTCGCTCTGGAGGACCTGTCCTATATTACACAGACAGCCCATTGATTTAAATGGACATTGTGTAATACCTAACTTCCTCTGTGTTGCTGCTGCAGGAAAATTGTATGCTTTACTGTCAGGCTCAAAAGAGCGTCCCTCGCTCTGGAGGATATGTCCTGTCCTATATGACACAAACAGCCCATTGATTTGAAGGGACACTGTTTATTACCTAACTTCCGCTGTGGTGGCATTGCAGGAAAATTATAAGCTTTACTTTCAGGCTTCAAAAGAGTGTCCTTGGCTCTGGAGGACCTGTACTGTCCTATATTATACAGACAGCCCATTGCTTTGAATGGACACTGTGTAATACCTTATGTCCCCTGTTGTGGCGCTGCAGAGAAATTATTTACTTTATTGCCAGATTTCTACATGACCCACTGGGGGGGTCACTGTGTGATTAACTTATTTTCACAGGACCCTTCTAACAAGTAGGGTTGTCCAAAGTGGAGAACCTCTCTAAAGGGGATCTTCAGAGATGTTCAGAAACTCTTCTATAAGCCAGAACTGTGATAAAATAAAAAATAACCTGTACTTATCGCGACAGCTGCTGCCTTTCCAGTGCTACCCGAGCTTTGCTGTTCCCCGCCAATCTACCATTTATATCGCTCATGTGACCATGGAGCCAATCACTGGCCTTAGTGGTCACGTACCGTACATGTGGGCAGATACTTCTGAGCCCAGTGTGAGACTGCATGGTCACGTTACTGCTAGGAAAATGTGGGGACCCCCTTTACGGTGGAGGTGCATAAAGGTTATCTTTTTATTTAACTGCAATCCTATCCTGTACAGGGTTTTCCAAATATCTCAGAAGGTCACCCATTAGCCATGGTGGAGAATGCCTACAAAGAGTGTCTCTCGCTCTGGAGGACCCAACACGTCCATGCATTACATGCACACCCAAGTAGTTTTAGTATCATACTTCATTTCCCCTGTGGGGGCGCTGCAGGGGAAAGCGAACATATGCTGGAGACACCTTTATAAATAGAACTGTGAGGATACAGGGGAGGTTTGCCAAATTTCATATAATAAAGGCAGATCTTCTAACCTTTGAAACCTTTAGGCTCGTGAATTCCGAGCCAGAAAATTTTCCTATCATGCAATATTTTACCTCCAAAAGTACAGTTACCAACTTAAAATACATTTTGGTCCTAAGAGTGAATCAAATCATATCTCGCCTGGCTTCCAAAACATCTTGGAAGACATTAGAGTTATGCAAAACCTGTGAAGAATGAACGGTGCAACGGCTCTCGTGATCCCTCACCGACCACTCCATAACAGCAAGGCAACAAGGCAGCAAAGGCAAACATAAGCTGGCACTCAATGCCAAAGGTTGGGGGTTAAAAACACCCCTAAAAATCCAATGATATCCAGCAGCACAAGCAGATATGCACAGAAACGCAATGAACAGCTAACGCGTTTCAGGTGAAGATCCTTAGTTGTAGCCTAGTTTTTGCCTTTGTTTTATCTGGGAGGACATGAGCCTGCTCAAACGGATGGTGCGCTATGGACAATCCCCACTTGTAAGAAAATCATCTGGGCAATAAGTTGATCATAAAGTGTCCCTGATCAGTGTCACTGTTCTCCACAGGAGAAATGAAACATTACACAATGTCCATTAATATTAATGCGTTGTTAGTATAATGCAGGACCAGACGGATCCTCCAGCACCAGAGATGATCCCTATATCCAGTCTTCACTTTGGCTTCGCCCCTCTCCAATAATACAAAATGCTCTTTATGAAACTTTCCTAAACCCCTTCACCCCACTTTAAAAAAAAACAGTAGGGCCTTATGTATGAAAGCTGTCTAGCAGTCAGATGGTCTTTGTCGCCTGTAGCAACCAATCAGAGCTCAGCTTTCATTTTTCCAGAGCACTACATGAAGTGTAAGCTGAGCTCTGATTGGTTGCTATGAGCTCTGATTGGTTGCTACGTGCTCTGATTGGTTGCTATGGGCTCTGATTGGTTGCTGTAAGCTCTGATTGGTTGCTATGGGCCCTGATTGGTTGCTATGGGCTCTGATTGGTTGCTATGAACTCTGATTGGTCACTATGAATTATGATTGGTTGCTATGGACTCTTGTTGCTATGACTCTGATTGGTTGCTATGAGCTCTGATTGGTTGCTATGAGCTCTGATTGGTCGCTATGAGCTCTGATTGGTTGCTATGGGCTCTGATTGGTTGCTATGAGCCCTGATTGGCTGCTATGTGCTCTGCTTGGTTGTTTTGGGCTCTGATTGGTTGATGTGGGCTATGATTGGTTGCTATGGGCTCTGATTGGCTGCTATGGGCTCTGATTGGTTGCTATGGGCTCTGATTGGTTGCTATGAGTTCTGATTGTTTGCTATGGGCTCTGATTGGTTGTTATGAGCTCTGATTGGTTGCTATAAGCTATGATTGGTTGTGATAGGCTCTGATTGGTTGTTGTGGGCTCTGATTGGTTGCTATAAGCTATGATTGGTTGCTATAAGCTCTGATTGGTTGCTATGGGCTCTGATTGGTTGTTGTGGGCTCTGATTGGTTGCTACAAGCTCTGATTGGTTTCTATGGGCTCTGATTGGTTGTTGTGGGCTCTGATTGGTTGCTACAAGCTCTGATTGGTTTTTATGGGCTCTGATTGGTTGCTATGGGCAACAAGGACAGTCTCACTGCTAGACAGTTTTCATAAATGAGGCCTATAGTCTTCAAATATTTCAGATAGACACAGAGGGGCTGAAGAACCCACAGAATGATGAATGTCTATTGAATTACCTTAAATGTCCTTAAAGAGGGAGTAGAGGAGTCTCCCATTCAAGACTCTCATCTATCAGCCACATAGCACAGGGTTGTTACAAAGAGTCTCTCTCTGGAGGACCCAAACCTCTGCGCATTACATTAACATTCCTGGAATCTTAACCCAGTAATGACCAAGCCATTTTTACCTCAATGACCAAGAGAATTTTTTTGTTCTCGTCTCTTTTCATTCCATCCATTTGTCATTTGGCTCAAGACGAGAGTTCACAAGTGTCTGGGACTTTAAATGAAAAACATTGATAAAATTGATTTATTAAAAAAGAAAGCGTCTGTTGTATGATTTACGTTGCGTCGTTGTTTTGGGGCTTATTTTATTACACTTTAGTTATTTTGTGTTTCTTCATTGAAAGGTGTTGTCCAGTTATATTTTATTAATTAGGGGACGTTCATATGACAAAGTTTTTAAATGTAAATTTACACTTCAAAATGGGCTTCAAAATCCTCCTGATTAGAGACATAGTTTGAAGTGTATTTTTTGCATAGTGTGGAGCACATTTGGCAGTGTTTATGTACCGGAAATAGGCTCCACCATAACTGGTGCAGAGGGAAGAGAGGAACTGGTGCAGGGGAGAGAGGAACTGGTGCAGAGGAGAGAAGACCTGGTGCAGGGAAGAGAGAAACTAGTGCAAGGGAGAGAGAAACTGGTGCAGGGGAGAGATAAACTGGTGCAGGGGAGAGAAGAACTGGTGCAGAGAGGAGAGGAACTGGTGCAGGGGAGAGAATAACTGGTGCAGGGGAGAGAAAAACTGGTGCAGGGGAGAGGAACTGGTGCAGAGGGGAGAGAGAAACTGGTGCAGGGGAGAGGAACTGGTGCAGGGGAGAGAAGAACTGGTGCAGGAGAGAGGAACTGGTGCAGAGAGGAGAGAGGAACTGGTGCAGAGAGGAGAGAGAAACTGGTGCAGGGGAGAGAAGAACTGGTGCAGGGGAGAGGAACTGGTGCAGAGAGGAGAGGAACTGGTGCAGGAGAGAGGAACTGGTGCAGGGGAGAGAAGAACTGGTGCAGGAGAGAGGAACTGGTGCAGAGAGGAGAGAGGAACTGGTGCAGAGAGGAGAGAGGAACTGGTGCAGAGAGGAGAGAGGAACTGGTGCAGGAGAGAGAAACTGGTGCAGGGGAGAGAGGAACTGGTGCAGAGGAGAGAGAGAAACTGGTGCAGGGGAGAGAAGAACTGGTGCAGGAGAGAGGAACTGGTACAGAGAGGAGAGAGGAACTGGTGCAGAGAGGAGAGAGGAACTGGTGCAGAGGCGAGAGAGAAACTGGTGCAGGGGAGAGAAGAACTGGTGCAGGGGAGAGAAGAACTGGTGCAGAGAGGAGAGAGGAACTGGTGCAGGGGAGAGAGGAACTGGTGCAGAGGAGAGAAGAACTGGTGCAGAGGAGAGAAGAACTGGTGCAAGGGAGAGGAACTGGTGCAGAGGGGAGAGAGAAACTGGTGCAGGGGAGAGAGAAACTGGTGCAGGGGAGAGAAGAACTGGTGCAGGGGAGAGGAACTGGTGCAGAGAGGAGAGCAACTGGTTCAGGAGAGAGGAACTGGTGCAGGGGAGAGAAGAACTGGTGCAGGGGAGAGGAACTGGTGCAGAGAGGAGAGAGGAACTGGTGCAGAGAGGAGAGAGAAACTGGTGCAGAGAGGAGAGAGGAACTGGTGCAGAGAGGAGAGAGGAACTGGTGCAGAGAGGAGAGAGGAACTGGTGCAGAGGAGAGAGAGGAACTGGTGCAGGGGAGAGAGAAACTGGTGCAGGGGAGAGAGAAACTGGTGCAGGAGAGGAACTGGTGCAGGAGAGAGGAGGAACTGGTGCAGGAGAGAGAAACTGGTGCAGGAGAGAGAGGAACTGGTGCAGGAGAGGAACTGGTGCAGGAGAGAGGAACTGGTGCAGGAGAGAGGAACTGGTGCAGGAGAGAAGAACTGGTGCAGGAGAGAGAAACTGGTGCAGGAGAGAGAAACTGGTGCAGAAAGGAGAGAGGAACTGGTGCAGAGGAGAGAGAGAAACTGGTGCAGGGTAGAGAAGAACTGGTGCAGAGAGGAGAGGAACTGGTGCAGGAGAGAGAGGAACTGGTGCAGGGGAGTGAAGAAATGGTGCAGGAGAGAGGAACTGGTGCAGAGAGGAGAGAGGAACTGGGTCAGAAAGGAGAGAGGAACTGGTGTAGGAGAGAGGAACTGGTGCAGGGTAGAGAGGAACTGGTGCAGGAGAGAGAAACTAGTGCAGAGGGGAGAGAGGAACTGGTGTAGATTGGAGATAGAATCTGGTGTAGGATAGAGGAACTGGTGCAGAGGGGAGAGAGGAACTGGTGCAGGGGAGAGAAGATCTGGTGCAGGGGAGAGAAGAACTGGTGCAGGGGAGAGAAGAAATGGTGCAGGGGAGAGGAACTGGTGCAGGGGAGAGAGAGGAACTGGTGCAGGGTGCTCCATTTTTTGGGAAGCATGGGGGTGCCACTGGCCATACTTGCCTAGGGCACCAAAATGCCTTGTCCCAGCCCTACCACCATTGTTTCTATGAGACTTTATTGGGGTACATGCTTCAAGAATTGACAAGGCACTTAAATTTATGCCAGTAGATTCGTCCCATTATATCTGCTGCTATTAGGGTATGTTCACACGACATATTGGGGCACGTACTGTACGTGCCGCAATACTCTGGGTGTTTTGGAAGCACGCACTAATCAGCATGTAATTCCAAAGCAGGGGGAGCTGGCCCCATTCACATGCATTGTCAGTGGCGCGTAAGCACCGTGAACAATTGACATGTCATTTCTCTCCCCGGGCGTATGATACGATTGTATTGTACGCCCGGGGAGACGATACGTAATTCATAGTTCTCTATGAGAGCTATGAATTACCGGAATTGCAGTGCGCATTTCGCCACGTATAAAGCGCCATATGCGGTAAAATGTGCGTGCAAATACGTGGCAAAAATAAGCCGTGTGAACATATCCTTAGACTCGTAAAATATGTGTGAATTTTACATTGGAATCAATGAGAGAACAATGTACTAGAACATTATTTGAAGCTTATTGTGGGGTGTATTCCATCGCAAAATATGCCCCAGTAGAAGCGTAAAGTTACATTATGTGAACACACCCTTAGGCTAGGGCCACACAGCATAGGGCAAAAAACCTTTAATTTTTACTAAAGTACTTTTTTTAACATAATGTACTATCATATACCTATACTACAATACATTACTTCCTGGGCAGTTAAATTGCACTGTCATCTACTATTTATTGTATTCATTTATATAGCACCGTTATATTCCACAGCACTGTACATAGATTCATAATTCTCATTAGTCTCTGTCCCCATTGTGGCTCAGAGTCTAAATTCCAGATGATCTGATCAGTATATTTGTGGAGTGTGGGGTAAATCAGAGAACATGGAGGAAACCCACAGAAACATGTGGAGAACGTCCAAACTCCCTGAAGATGTTGTACATGGTGGGATTTGAATCCTGGACCCCAGCACTGCCAGGTAACATTACTAACCACTGAGCCACTGTACTGCATCGTGCTAACCTCTGAGCCACTGTGCTGAACGGTGCTAAATTCTGAACCGCCGTGCTACAATGTGCTAACCTCTGAGTCACCATGCTGCATTGTACTAACCACTGAGCCACCATGCTCCATTGTGCTAACCACTGAGCCACCTTGCTGCACTGTGCTAACGACTGAGCCACTGTGTTCCACTGTGCTAACGACTGAGGCACTGTGCTCCATTGTGCTAACCACTGAGCCACCGTTCTCAATTGTGCTAACCACTGAGTCACCGTGCTGCATCATGCTAACCTCTGAGCCACCATGCTGCATTGTGCTAACCACTGAGCCACGATGCTGCATTGTGCTAACCACTGAGCTACCATGCTGCATTGCACTAACCACTGAGCCACCATTCTGCATCATGCTAACCTCTGAGCCACCGTGCCGCATTGTGCTAATCACTGAGCCACCATGCTCCATTGTGCTAACCACTGAGACACCATGCTGCATTGCACTAACTACTGAGCCACCATGCTGCATTGCACTAACCACTGAGCCACCATTCTGCACTGCACTAACCACTGAGCCACAGTACTGAACTGTGTTAACCACTGAGCCACCATGCTGCATAGTGCTAACTTTGGAGTCACCATGCTGCATTGTGCTAATCACTGAGCCACCGTGCTGCACTGTGCTAACCACTAAGCCACACATGCCATCCTGTTATCTGTTAGAGCACACCTGAAGTACATCTTTAATGGCCAGGGCCATCTTGCTTAAAGTCAGCATTGTTGGTCCGCATTTTTGGGGCTAATAGACACAGGGCTAAAGGACCACTGTTTACAGGGCTTTAGGGATTATATGGCTGGGATCTACATATTTTTACAATCCTAGTAGGTAGTGTTTGAGGACAGCTGTCAATCACAGCTATCCTTGAGCGGACGATTGCGCATGATCAGGGGCATGTACATCAGGCTGCAGTAAAAACGTCCCTTTTCCTGATGTACATGTACATGATGATGCAGGATGTACTTTCCCTGTCGATGATGCAGTAGTCAAATTGGACACTTGCTCCTGGCGCCTTCCACAGATTACAGATGATCACCATGCTTCTTCTATTTTTGAAAAGCGATTGTCTTTTTACTGTACCAACAACACCCTGAATGGAGGCTCTGTGTCACTGCTGGTGGAGACCCCTCGGCAAAATATCGGGTGATGACTCATATCTGTTTTTTGGAAAAATTAGCAGTCTAACTTGTATTCAAGTCATAATTATGTTAGGTATTTAATTATTATTAGAGGACAGTGGAGTTCCCTTAGAATCCCTACATGGGCATTTGCCCAGAGCCGAGACGATGGGTAGGCGAAGGTAGGCGACCGCCTAGGGCTTCATTTGATCACAAGCAGAAGGGGGTGCAAATAGGTATGGAGTGGGCTGAATTTTACATTGGGAGGGGAGGTGTAGGGCGTTACCTTATTTGCCTAGGGCACCAGAATACCTTGTCCCAGCCCTGCATTTGCCCCATTGATAATCTAGCCTTGCTGATTACTCAAATGACATCTCAACTCTACCGATCAGATAGGGTATGTTCACAGGGTAGGTTTTTACAATTGAAAAATTTGTCATGCAATTCTTGGTAGGAATCTGAGGCCATTCCTCATATTTCTTAATTTCCTTGTCTACCTTTTAAAATTAAAATATTAAAAAAAATAAATAAATAAATTGGATGCGTAATAATATAACACGTTATAATGACCGGGATTCTGGAGAAGGGTTGTTGATCCAGGGATTAATCCAATTGCCAGATTGGAGTCGGGAAGGAATTTTTTCCCTAAAATGAGGACTACTGGCTTCTACCTCATGGGGGTTTTTGCCTTACTCTGGATCAACACTTTAGCAAAATAGGCTGAACTGGATGGACGTCTTGTCTTTTTTTCAGCCTTACAAACTATGTAACTATGTAACTATATGAATTTATTCAGCATCCGCCTCTAATTAGGAAGCGGCTTAGCCTCATGCCAATGGAGCTACTCAACGTCACATCTGGCGAAGCAGAATCCAAGGAGAATCCGCTTCCAAGAATGGACATATCCAAATTTCTAGTTTCTGTAGTGTGAACTACATGGCGGACTGCCCATTCAAATGAATGGGACTTGGTTAGAATATATATTTTCACGTGGAATCTGACACGGAATCTGCATTAGAAGAGTGAAGAAATCAGGCGATACCTTTTAGAGGCTAACTGAGTATATTTGATGGTAAGCTTTCGAGAGAACTAGCTCCCTTCTTCAGACATGATGATATACAAGAAATTGAAAATTCACAGGCTTTTTATACACACAAGACATGGACCTTCAAAGGATCTTAGAATTCTTAAACATAACAAAATGCAATATAAGCAAACAAGTCATTTACAACAGGTCAAACAATTAACTATCTGGAAACTTGTGAGGCATGACAGAGGGGTCAGTAAATCTGCCGTCTTATCTCACAGCCATCACGTGTAATTTGTGGCCATCACAGTTCACATATAGTTTGACATAAAGCTAGCATGGATATTTAACCCATTTTGCAGAGTCTGAAATTTTTGCATTAATTTAAATTCCCACTCCTTTCTCTCCCTCTGCGTCTTAAAGTGTCCCATTAAAACCACAATCTTCAGATCTTCAATACAGTGGTCCTCTCTGGAGAAGTGTTGTGCCACTGGAAGATCAGTTCTGCTGTTATTAATAGTGAATCTGTGTGAGTTCATGCGCTGGCTGAGTCTCTGCCCTGTTTCCCCCACATAAAGGCCTGTGGTCGGGCATTGCGCACACATGATCAGATACACCACATTGCTAGACCTGCAGGAAAATGTCCCCCTAATTCTGTGCACCTGCTGTGACTGTGGGACAGGTACACTGTCAGCAGTGTGGATGTGCCTGCAGGTCTTGCACCTGTTCTGCAGGCAGGGTGAGGCGCCATTTTCAGTTGGGGCCTTCAGGGCGCTCCGGACAATAATGCGCCGCAGGTTTGGTGGTTGCCGAAAGGAGAGGAGAGGGGGGGACTGGGAATATGTCTTTGAGTCTATTGTCTCTATGTAGCACAGGTTGAAGTTCCTTGGCAAACTTTCGTAGGATCTCCAGCTGTGGGTTGTAGGTTACAACTAGGGGCACTCGTTCTTCCTTCTGGGTCTCTTTGTATGTGAGCAGACTGTCTCTGGTAATGGCGGCCGCTTTGCTGATTTGATTGTCCGTCACTTTTGGCCTGTATCCCAATTGGAGAAATGTTGTCCTCAGATCCAGGAGGTGTTTGTCCAGGTCTGTCTTGTTGGAGCAAATACGATTGTACCGTATAGCCTGGCTGTAGATAATGGATTGCTTTGTGTGCTTGGGGTGGAAGCTGTCATTCCTGAGGTAGGCCGTTCTGTCTGTGGGTTTCCCTCCTCGCCTTCTGAAAGCCATAACTTTTTTATTTTTCCACCTACATAGACACATGAGGGCTTTTATTTTGCAGGACAAGATCTACTTTCTAATGGTGTTATTCACTATACTATAGAATATACTGGGAAAACGCAAAAAAATTCCAAGTTGGACAAATTGTGAAAAAAAAAAAATGTATTTTCGCCATGTTTGCGGGGGTTTTGCTTTTACGGCGTTCAATCTTCGGTAAATATAATGTGTTATCTGTATTCTACAGGTTGTTACGCATCCGGCAATACCAAACATGTAGGGTTTCCGTTATGTTTTGGTACCATAAAAAAAATTCCAAACATTTTCTATTATTAAAATTTGCGCCACGGCGCCATTTTGTGTGACCAATAACTTTTTTGTACTAACACCTACGGACGTCAGTGAGGGGGCATTTTTTGTGGGCTGAATTGTACTTTTTATCGCTAGCAGTTTGGAATGCATGCGACTTTTTTGATCATTTTTATTCCATTTTTTTGAGTGACGTAAAATGACCAAAAAAACGAAATTTTGACGTTTGGAATTTTTTTTCTTCTATGGTGTTCAGCGTACAGGATAAATGATGTTATATTTTTATAGATCGGACTTTTTCGGACGCGGCGATACCAAATATGTGTAACTTTTTATTATTTTAATGATTTTATTTGGAAAATGGGGAAAGGGGGGTGATTTGAACTTTTAATACTTTATTTTTTTGTACTTTAAAACTTTATTTATTTATTTTGTTTACTGTAACATTTAGTCCCCCTATGGTACTTGACCACAAGGTGGCGCGATTGTTAATACAACCTAATGCATTGCATAGGCAATGCATTAGAGTGTACAAAGATGGTGGTTTCCCCACTTCCTGTCTGCGGACGGAAGTGGGGCAAACCGACCAGGGTAAGTGACGGGAGCCTTCACAATGCTCCCCACCACCATGCCCGGTCGTCGAATAGGCGCGGTGCCGATGACCGTAACGATCGGTGCGCGGCACCGATCGGCGTTCATTCAGACACTGCGGCCATCTTTGCCGCGGTGTCTGATGGGTTAAACAGCGCCAGTGGGTGGAGCCACCCGCCGGTGCTGTTACCGCCAGGTATTAGCTGCGATTAGCCGCTAACACCCGGCGGCTGTGCGGGGGGGGTCACGGAGCGATCCCCCTGCAAAGCCCCTTAGCGGCCCTGGGACATACTCATACGTCCAAGGTCGTTAAGGGGTTAAAGGGAATGTGTAATAAAAAATGACTTATTGTTTAACTCACATTTTTATGTTCGACACATTTTTTAAGAAATTTTGGTTATATTTTTTTTTTCATTTTCCATATCACTTTCAATATTTTTTAATAATTATTAAGTCCTGCATTTTTCAATTTGGCCACTAAGCCTGATTATAGTCTGACAATTCCTGTTCTGTACAGAAAGTTTATCAGTTGTCTGCTCATTATCAGCACAAAGAGGGTCAAACTGAAAGGAGACACCAATGTGAATAGATAACACAGGATCCACCAGTCACAAGAGGAGATGTCACAGCTCCCCCCTGTCCCCTCCCTGCACACTGATTTCTTCCCAGGTCACAGAGCATGACTAGAAAACTCTCCTATAGAAGTGAATGGGACTGAGTCAGTCTTAAGTCTCCTATGTGCATGAAGCTACAGTAAAGCATCTCTCTGACTGCTGTTAAAGCAGTGCAAACAAGGCCTAGTGGCCAAAGTGAAAATGGCAAGACTTAAGAATTATTTAAAAATATTGAAAGTGATATGAAAAATTAAAAAAAAGCAGCCAAAAATTCCTAAAAAATGTGTTTAACATAAAAATGGGACTTAAACAATGACTCATTTTTTGATGACACATTCCTTTTAAAACTGTAGGATTCTGACCTAACTCTATTTTACAAGGAATGCAGATTGGGGTCTGAGGGTCTTCTCAAAGACAATAAGATGTCCCATCAATGGGCACTATTCTAGCACATTACTGGGTCTCTACAGTGATCACAATGTAATCCTATCCATTGGTAATGTTATGTAAATAGGCCCAGAGCCTATTCCTTCAGACCTTTGACCCTATGAACATCTCACCTTAAACCAATATTCTCAAGACAAAGGTTTATTTGTGGATGTGATAAAATAAAGTCACAAGTCAACTCTTGTCTGAGATTAGGTCCACTCAGGGGCGCCATCAGGACAATATGAAAAGACTCATGACAAGGGCTCAGGAATATGCTGCAAAATAGGGACCGGCAATAGGGAGGCGGAGGGGGAGGCAATGCTTTCACTGCATGGGGTCCTAAAATTACCTATGGTACCTCAGGAGCCACTAAGGCTAGGTCTATACTGCATCACACCAAAAATGGCCGAGAGTCGACGTTTTTTTTCGCCATGCACGACCACAGTTTTTGTCACGTTTTTTACAAAACCAACGGACGTTTCTCGTTTTTTTTGCTGTCATCCCATACAATTGATTGTATGGAAATTCGACAAGTAAACTCAAAGCGCTGGCGTTTTATACAACTTTTTGTATAATACGCCGGAGCCAGAAGACGAGCGGAGAGTACAGGTCGGTTTTTCTATTAAAGTCTATGGGCTGCCTGAACAATCGTATTTTCAATATAAAATATATTTGTATTTCATTGCAAAGGAGACATAGCCTAACCCTAAAAGGATCAGTGCAGAAAGGTTATTATAGCTTCTGGGCCCCAATGGAAAATCTATCACAGAATAGATTTTATAGGACCCCATGGCAAAATGAGATGGGGCACCACCAACTAATGACAGCAAATTTAAACAGCAGCATAAGTAGCAATAAATAAAGTTATTTTAGAGATCCGGCATAGAAGCGCTAAATAGCAGAAAGCCAACAACTTTTTGTTTCCTACAAAACACGTACACTGGGCTTATGTGTGAAAACTGTCCAGCAGTAAGACTGTCCTTGTTGCCATTAGCAACCAATCAGAGCCCATAGTAACCAGAGCCCATAGCAACCAATCAGAGCTCAGCTTTCATTTTTCCAGAGCACTATATGAAGTGAAAGCTGAGCTCTGATTGGCTGCTGGCTGCTATGAGCTTATAGCGACCAATCAGAGTTCAGATTTTATTTCATATAGTGCTCTGGAAAAATGAAAGCTGAGCTCTGATTGGTTGCTGTGGGCTCTGATTGGTTGCTATGGGCAACAAAGACAGTCTTAGCCCTAAATGGTTTTCATACATGTGGCCCTATTTGCGTAAAACATGTGTTGTGCACAATTTGAATTTACATGCTCCAGTATGTTTTTTACATTTCGTGCAACACATCAAATGACATGGAAAAATACCCCACCCCATGTGCACCAATGATGCATATTCCAATAGAAAGCTATAGATGTATTTCTGACGCGTATTTTAGTACATAAAGTGCTTGTAAAACGTGCATTTTCCATATCACAATAAGCACCATAAGAACCCAGCCTAAAACCCGGACTGACTGGTGGCCTTGGCTGGCATTAGGATTGCAGTGGTCACCATTCACTGGTTTTGGTTCCCTGATTAAACTGGGATAAAATATATGGGTTAAGTATCCACACTATCTATCTATCTATCTATCTATCTATCTATCTATCTATCTATCTATCTATGCCATATCTATCTATCTATCTATCTATCTATCTCATATCTATCTATCTATCTATCTATCCCATATCTATCTATCTATCTCATATCTATCTATCTATCTATCTATCTATCTCATATCTATCTATCTATCTATCCCACATCTATCTATCTATCTATCTATCTATCTATCTCATATCTATCTATCTATCTATCTATCTATCTATCTATCTATCTCATATCTATCTATCTATCTATCTATCTATCTATCTATCTATCTATCCCATATCTATCTATCTATCTATCTATCTATCTATCTCATATCTATCTATCTATCCCATATCTATCTATCTATCTCATATCTATCTATCTATCTATCTATCTATCTCATATCTATCTATCTATCTCATATCTATCTATCTATCTACAATTCAAAAATAATATTTGGTTCAGCAAATCCAAAAGAACTCTTAAAAAAGTAAACCTGGGTGCACGCTGCCGTGGCTGTAATATAAATACACATAACAATACCAGCAGCACACTATATTAGAATACATGAAAAAAACATTCCTGCTTTAAAAAAACATGAAAGTTTTTTGAGGTTCTTATTTCACACTTTTGATCAAAACTGCTTAAGCCCACCTTCGAACTTCAACAAGACCTCAATGCAGATGGGGCCTACACTACGTTACACTAATGTCATATTTCTCTGTGGCCTGTCCAGACCTGCCTTTCAGAATGTGAAGGCACCAGCTACTGAATATACTGCACTGACTTAAAAGCCTGTAAGGATGGGTGGAGTGCAAAGAACCAAGATGGAGGCAGCCATTCCCCCCTATATACAATTCAAAAATAATATTTGTTTCAGCACATCCAAAAGACCTCTTAAAAAAGTAAACATGGGTGCAAGCTGTCATGACTGTAATATAAATACACATAAAAATACCAGCAGCACACTATCTATCCATCTATCAATCTATCTATCTATCTATCTATCTATCTATCTATCTATCTATCTATCTATCTAGATACAGGGGTGTAATTAGCCTCCATAGGGCCCCATAGCAAAATGTGACAGGGCCCCAATACCTAATAATGGGACACTCTAGTAGCAGTGTAGATAGCAATAATTAGAGCTATAAATATAGTGCTATATATCACAGAGCCCGCATAGTAGCAGTAAACCCCCAATATCTATAAAATGGTCCAATGTTCTCACACCTGGGTTGGCCCCCTTAGGCTCCGGGCTCCATAGCAGCTATAGTTATGCCTATATACACTCACCGGCCACTTTATTAGGTACACCATGCTAGTAATGGGTTGGACCCCCTTTTGCCTTCAGAACTGCCTCAATTCTTCGTGGCATAGATTCCACAAGGTGTTGCAACGATGCTCAATTGGTACCAAGGGGCCCAAAGAGTGCCAAGAAAATATTCCCCACACCATGACACCACCACCACCAGCCTGAACCGTTGATACAAGGCAGGATGGATCCATGCTTTCATGTTGTTGACGCCAAATTCTGACCCTACCATCGAATGTCGCAGCAGAAATCGAGACTCATCAGACCAGGCAACGTTTTTCCAATCTTCTACTGTCCAATTTCGATGAGCTTGGGCAAATTGGAGCCTCAGTTTCCTGTTCTTAGCTGAAAGGAGTGGCAGCCGGTGTGGTCTTCTGCTGCTGTAGCCCATCTGCCTCAAAGTTGGCCGTACTGTGCGTTCAGAGATGCTCTTCTGCCTACCTTGGTTGTAACGGGGGGCTATTTGAGTCACTGTTGCCTTTCTATCAGCTCGAACCAGTCTGCCCATTCT
This sequence comes from Phyllomedusa bahiana, assembly GCA_025379985.1. Lineage (NCBI taxonomy): Eukaryota > Metazoa > Chordata > Amphibia > Anura > Hylidae > Phyllomedusa > Phyllomedusa bahiana. Next base: position 21,244 of record JAODAL010003453.1, read on the forward strand.
CCTTTGACCTCTGGCATCAACAAGGCATTTCCGCCCACAGGACTGCCGCTCACTGGATGTTTTTTCTTTTTCGGACCATTCTCTGTAAACCCTAGAGATGGTTGTGCGTGAAAATCCCAGGAGATCAGCAGTTTCTGAAATACTCAGACCAGCCCTTCTGGCACCAACAACCATGCCCCGTTCAAAGGCACTCAAATCACCTTTCTTCCCATACTGATGCTCGGTTTGAACTGCAGGAGATTCTCTTGACCATGTCTACATGCCTAAATGCACTGAGTTGCCGCCATGTGATTGGCTGATTAGAAATTAAGTGTTAACGAGCAGTTGGACAGGTGTACCTAATAAAGTGGCCGGTGAGTGTATATACTGTATATAGTGTGTATGTAACACTTGTAGCATTATCCTCTATGACACCTTTGGATCCCTGCCTTGTGGCTAATAACTATTTATATCCATATGTATCATTTGTGGTGTTATCCTCTATTATGCCTCTACTATGAGAGTTGGTGAATTGTGTGACACTTGCTGCACCTATTGATACTTTGTATTCTATCTCATACACTTGTTTCTTTCTCACCCTCTGTCTCTGTATATCTAGCATTCAGTGATATCAGTTCATGTGTGTACCTATGAGTGCAGGGTGACAGAAGGGTAAGAGTAAGGCTAAGGGCCACATGTGTGAGCTTGTTTAGGTCTAAAACTCACTTTTTTGCCCATAGGTTACTATGGGCAAAAGAGTAAGTTTTAGACCTAAACAGTTTCATACATGTGGCCCTAAGTCTCCACTGCATCGGACAAAAAACGGCCTAAATTGGCCATTTTTTTTCCGATGCAGGACCGCGGTTTTTGTCACGTTTTGCACGAAAAACGCGGTCGCTTCTCGTTTTTTTTAAATCGCCCATACAATTGTATTGTATGGGAAGATGGTGAGAAAACTAAAAGCGGCGGTGTATTATATAACATGTCGTATAATACGCCGGTGGCGAAAGACGATCATAGAAAAGACGAGCTATGGAGAATAGAGGTCGTTTTTTTTTTTATTGTAGTCTATGGGGCCGAATGAATGATCGTATTTTTGTCACTTTTAAAATCCTAAAAGCGCCAAAAATACGAGCGTATTGCTATACCGTGGAGACATAGCATTAGGGTTAGGTTCCTGTCAGGGTCGACCTTATCGGGGCAGTCATCCAACTATTTGTCCCTGTCACAGGCTGAGTGTTGGGAATTTTATACTAATAGTTTCTTATAAGGGCTACATTTTATCTTTGTGACATTATCTAAAAGACACACAGGGCCACGTGTATGAACCTGTTTAGGTTTAAAAACTCACTTTTTTGCCCATAGGTTACTATGGGCAAACGAGTGAGTTTTAGACCTAAACAGTTTCATACATGTGGCCCACAATGTTGTATTTTTTGGCTGTAGATCTAGATGGGTTGCACTGGCTGACCACAAAACCAGAGCCTCCTCCATTAGATCCAGGTTCTACCTGGACCCAACTTCATCGAGACCCATGAGGTCAAACACGCTACAAATCTCATATATACGGTATGTCACTGTGTAAACCTAAATTAGCATTACCACTCAGGGTCATCTTCTCAGAGGCCTCAGTAAAGCTCGGAATGGTCCACAGGGGAATAGTGGAAACCCCCGGTGGGCCCCTGAGCATGGTGAACCTTGAGTTGTCTTTTAACTGCATATACATCCTCAGAAGAGGCAAAAAAACAGAGGCAAAAAGGAAGATGCAGATTATAGGAGGCATATACAGTCCTTTATAGTAGCTGTAGGGTGGGTCCCTAAAATAAACTCCACCGGTGGGCCCAGAAACAGCTCAACTGGTGGGCCTCTAGACTCAACTCCACCTGTGGGTTCTAGGCACCCCAGTCCGACACTGGCCTCAGTCACTGATCTGTAATTTCTACAAGCGGGTTCAGGGTTTTGCACAGTGGCCCATCAAAAGGTCTAGACATCCAGCAGCAGACCTGAATTAGCACCAGAAGTGAAGCCGTACATGAGTATCACTGCCTTTCCTTGGTGCCACCATAAATGATATCTTCACAAAAGACTTGGACAGTGCCAGCAATTAGTGCTACAAATGTGCCAACCATAGAAACCCAGTAAACGACTTGGACTGAGGTGGCACCATAGGATGCAAGCTGCAAAAACTCAACAATTCTACTCCAAATTTGAGTTGTAGTCCATACGACTCAAATATTCAATACGTCGGATTACAAAATTGTAATTTTTGAAGAAAACTTGGAACATGTTCATTCCTTCCAGCCGGATTTGCGGTAAAAAAAAGTCCCAAACATTTCTATGATGAATCCGTGTCCAAAACCCCATAGAGATGAATGGACTCGTTTTCTGACTGCAAAAAAAACCCCCAAACAACCAAAATCCACATTGAAAAAACGGGTCAAAGTACTTTTCGGACGATGCGGCTTTCGGATTCAGAATCCGATGAGTTTCTTGTACCTTGTGGTGTAGACACCGCCTAAAGGGTTAATGTACAGAATATAAGGCTGGTGTGCTGTAGTGGGTGGTAATCAGCTGCATGAAACATTGCCATCTATAGTCCTTTATTGGATTTTCAATGTGCGTGGCTTATAGTTGTGTTCTTAATTCTGGGTGACGTCCCTTTATTTACTGGAGGTTTGTAAATTTTCAGATTTAGAATTGGACTAAATTCATCCTAAGAGAATATAAATCTGTGAAATGCTTAGATTGCAGTCCCATAATTCAGTGTTGTTATTGGAATAACTCTTTTATTGAATGAAGACTTACAATATCAGGGCAGAGTCTCCTGAGCTCAGAGACTGGTGAAAAAGTCTGCTTTTCTTTCCAGAAATAGCGCCACCCTTGTCTGTGGGTTGTGCTTGGTATTGCAACTCAAGACAATTTGCCTATTGGCAATGCTACCAAAAGTCGCAAATATACAAAAAGTTTTGGATAGATTGACCTAACTGAACTGACACTTGTCCTATAGTATGGAGCTGGGTTAGATATCTGCAGTATATCTCCCTAAGCTTCCATTTTGATTTCTCCTGCCTACTTTCTGCTGGTTAAAAGAGCAAATTAACAGAGCCCTCCCCAACATGGTTCACCACTATACACGGCATCCTAAGGGTTTTGCATTCCTTACCCCTGAGGACGACATGTATAGTGGTGTCTGAGTGGAACCTGTCTTGTTAAACCGCTGTATGGTCTTGGCCACCATGCTGCACCTCACTGTCAGGGTATTGGCGATCTTCTCATAGCCCAGGCCATCTTTATGTAGAGCAACAATTTTTGCCATGAGGCGCCATGCTGAACTCCAGTAACTAGTATGAGAGAGTGTTAGAGCGATAACACCAAATTTAAAACACCTGCACCCCATTCACACCTAAAGCCTTGTAATGACACCATGGATGGAAAATGGCAAATTGGTTGCAATTCATCCTTTGTCACTTTTGTTGCCAGCGGTTTAGACATTGATGGCTGTGTGTTAAAGGGGTTGTCTCATCTCAAAGTTTCATAGGATGCATGAATGAAATAATGCTGCTTTGCTCTTTCACTTCCTGGTGAGCTGTCTGTTATTAGCATATGAGCTCCATGTATTCAGACTTCTCTGTTTATTATGTTTATTAGTCTAGATTAACTAAATTACCTTCTACCAGGACAGGAGAAGCTTCTGAGCTAATGTAAACAGTAGAGTAATTACTGTCTTTTGTCTGAAAGATCAGATAATACACAAGCTCTCACTGCTGGCCTTGACCTGTGTGATGACATCACTCCTTGCTATGAGATAGAACAAACAGCAGGGGAGAAGTAGTACACAGGTCGGTCACTTGGGAAACTTGAGAGCCCTCAGAAGGTGATAAAATCACTTGTAGCTCCTTAACAAAAAAAAAAAGGAACAAAGTAATATATTTGGAAAACGTCTTCATTTAGTGTTCCCTACATTTTGAAAGCTATTCTTTGTAGTGAGACAACCCCTTTAAGTTATTTTGAGGGTACACCAAATTTACATACATACATACATTTATACACAAGCCGTGCACTGACTACTTTACATTGTATCAAAGTGTCATATGTTCAGTATTGTCCCATGAAAGGATATAACATTTATAAAAATGTGATGTGAGGGTGTACTGTATATATATATATATATATATATATATATATATATATATATATATATATATATATATATATACTACTACATGTCAAAAAATTTGAATATCACTGAAAATATAATTTAAATCAATAATTTATGTAGGTAGAGAAACCCATATATTGTATGGACTCAATACAATATGAATTACAAAGTTTAATATAATACATGTGTGAGTCTTATCAAATAAAAAGATGGAGAACCCCTTTCATTTTCAATGATATTCTAATTTTTTGAGATGCACTAGTATATGCTGTAGGCACTCAGTCCTGGGGGGGGGTCACTTAGCTCTGGGATTGCTGCTTTGTTAATCGGATATAGCCCACCAACATGTGTCTCACTGACCCAAGGCTGAATTTTCAAAGCCACGTTTATTCTTCAGGAAGATAATCCAAAATCGGCAGCACTCCACTAGCACTAAAAACAGTCAAAGGGAACATAGGAATTTTTGGAAAATCATTTCTGCTACTTTTAGACATATGAAAACTTGAGATTCTTTGTGTATATTTTTGATCAAAACTGTAAAAGCCCATCTACCACGTCAAGGCGTCCTCAATACAGATGTGAACCTACTCTAATGTTACCTGTCTTGGTGTCTGCTCGGACCTCCACATTTCAGGGAGATGCCCCCATTTTGGTTTTTGCACTTCACTCCTCCGGACAGGCTTTATAAATCAGTGCAGAGCAGTTTATAGCTGGAATCTTCTCTCCCTAAATGTGGAGGTCTGAATGCCAGTTTTTTGGTCTATTTTGCGCCAAAACCACTTTTGATGCCATATTCTTGATGTAAATGAACTGTCGTGCACCAAAACTAGGCGTATTATACAACGGGCACGACACTTTGTAATGCGCCTAAATATGGTGCACTGTGCGCCCCCGTTGCGCAATGTGCCTATTGAGGCGCGTTACATATGTTATGTGCCTCCGTCAGACAATGCGCCTCGATAGGCACGTTACATTACTTCCAATGATATGCTAAGCGCCGCAAATTGCGCAATGCACCTTTTTTGATGCGATGCGCCTTTTTCCTTGCATTAAGTTTTCTATGCAAGGTATACCTGATGCCAGTTTTTAGAAAGTATCTGACTTTCAGGCTCACTTTACACTGATTTAATGTGCCTAAAACTTGCATAGATACGCCACTTTTCAAACATGTTGCCCCAAGAGAGGTAACATTAGAGTAGGTTCCTATCTGTATTGAGGTCACCTTGATGTGGCAGGTGGGCTTTTACAGTTTTGATCAAAAATGTAAAACTAAGGACCTCTACTGAAATGCTATTCCAAAAATTCCTATGTTCCCTTTGACTGTCTATTAGTGCTAGTAGAGTGCTGCTGATACTGGATTGTGTTTGTATTTTACTGCCGCACCAGCATGCACTTATACTTATTTTTCTGGATGTCCAGACCAAACATTGTTGTTTTAAGACGACTCTCCTGGAAGATCAGTACCGAGGCACCCAGAACCCTAACCAGTCCTGTTCCCTCTGGTCACTAACCAGAGGCGTAAGTTCAAGCTCTTGGGCCCTGGTGCGAAAAGTGAAATGGGGCCCCCCAGTTACCATGCACCATTTACAATGCTGGTATCTTCTTATGTGGCAGGAGGGCTTTTGGGCCCCCTCAGGCTGCTGGGCCCGGTAGCGACTGCTACCACTGCACCCCTGTAGCTACGCCCCTGTCACGAACTTGACATATAGAGAGTCCCTCTCTACCAGTGGTCATTGTCTAACACCCAGCACCTCAAAACAAGTACTTGCACAGTATAATACGCAGTATAGGCTTTCTCAAGCCTGGGGCTCAGAGCCTCCTCCTCGGCTCAGGTGTTGCTCCCAACTTCAGCTAGCCAACCATACCACCTTGGTGTCTGGAGAAACAGGGCCTCCAAAGACCAGGTAAAGCCTGACCTGTAACATGGGAGCAGCCTCCTACCCAACACTATAGCCATTCTGGAAAAGCCAGTCCGTACTAGCTACAACACAGCTAACTAATTCTAACAATAATCAGCAACCTATAGATCCAATATTGCTGGCTTACCTCACCAAGGCCAGGCATCAGGGTGACACTTAGGGCATGTCCCCACTGCACGGGTTTTCGGCCCGGCGTTTTTTCTGCCTGCGGGCCGCTCAAAAAACATTGAGCATATTCATTCTTCCGTCCGGTTTCCGGACGGAATATGAACACCTCAATGGGAGGGGGGAAGGTCCCCCCCCCCCGCGGCCGTGGGGAAGGCCGCAAAACAGGACAAATACCGGCCGGCAAACCAGCCGGTATTTGTCCTGTGCCGTGGGAACGCAGCCTTACCTTGCAGGTCTCCTGCTACACACAATCCAGTGGCAGAGACATGCTGAAGTCACTCTGAGTTTATCTATCTATCTATCTATCTATCTATCTATCTATCTATCTATCTCATATCTATCTGTCTATCTATCTATCTATCTATCTATCTATCTATCCTAATGTAAAAGTTACATAAAAATAAGGCCTTACATGTCACGTAAAAAGCTATACAAATAGTATCTGGTCAGGTAGGGGGTAAACAGCCTGGTCAGGAACTAGTTAAAGATGTCTATGCACTGAGGGATAACTTGGAAATAGTGGCAAGGGACAAAAATTATCCTTATGTCCATAATTGAGTGGCTACAATATCCCATTTAAAGTAATTGATGGAATGCTTGAATGTTCTATAATGACTGTATTGGTTTTTCTAAATGTTTTATTGTTATGTTAAAAGAAATGAAAATGCTCTTTAAAATAAATACGTTAAAAAAAAAAAAAAAAAAAAGATGTCAATGCAGATGGCCACATCCATGTATGGTCGCCACTACTGTAAGTGGCTGCTACATGGGGTCAGGTCCTGGACCTACAGGTGGGATGGTGGCCCCCAATGTGGTGAGCTCTGTTTGTCTGTTTTCCGACATTGCATAATGCAACAAATAAAGCGATATGTTAATCAGGTCATAACGCTCCAGCGCACCCTCTCTTATCTGTCATCTGATAAATGTGGAGACGTCGCTGTAAAGATCAGGAATGTGCGGAGAGATGTCTCCTTAATCCAGTATCTTCTATTACTGGAGGATATAAAGGATTGTGGTAAAATCTGATGGGGAAATCTCAGCCATATCCTACCCATACAAATGTATGTACATATAAATATACTGTATACATACATGCCCCATATACATTGCATATGCCTGAGCTTGTATTCACTGATCCATGTGCAGCAAGATCTGCATTTTAATACCTTGCACCATCCCTCCCAGTGAGTCGAAACCTCCTTATTTTTTCTCTGCAGAAAAACACTGCGCTTTTCATTAGTTTGTCAGACGTGACAAGAATTGTACCAAGTTCCAGTGATTCAGGTTCTGACGAGGTTTATAGTGAGGGAGCAGTGCCCTCTGCTGATCATCAGTAGGACTTGGCATTGGGTCTCCGGGGCAAAGTATTCACTATTATTATTTCTTTTAGAGCGCCATTAAAGCGGTTGTCTCACTACAAGGATTGCTGCTTTTTATGTTAAAGATCTTGCAAAACAAGTCCCTTTGCAATATATCTCCATTAACCGTGCCCTGCCTATTCCTAGATATCCCCTCTTGTATGGACTGCATCAGCTGCTCAGGTCACTAAAGCTACAGACCTGTTCCATCTCTCCTGATAGGCTGCCAGCACTGGTTGCTATAGCTACAGACCTGTTCAATCTCTCCTGATAGGCTGCCAGTGCTGGTCGCTATAGCTACAAACCTGTTCAATCTCTCCTGATAGGCTGCCAGTGCTGGTCGCTATAGCTACAGACCTGTTCAATCTCTCATGATAGGCTGCGAGTGCTGGTCACTATAGCTACAGACCTGTTCAATCTCTCCTGATAGGCTGCCAGTGCTGGTCGCTATAGCTACAGACCTGTTCAATCTCTCCTGATAGGCTACCAGTGCTGGTCGCTATAGCTACAGACCTGTTTAATCTCTCCTGATAGGCTGCCAGTGCTGGTCGCTATAGCTACAGACCTGGCTTCTACTGCAGCCTAATAGAAGCCAGTAAACATGCCCCAGAATTCAAAATGAAACCAAGAAAACAGGACTGAGGTAAGATGAATCAATGTAGTGAGACAACCCCTTTAATTCTAGGGGCGAGGGATTCAGATACATAATATACACTGCCCACAAGAGCTTACAATCTACAATTCACTGAGACTAGTCACTAGAATGATCTTCATCCTGCAGTGGTTTGAATTTTGCCCAATTTCCAGCCATTTGGATGCATTCGTGAATGAAGTTTAGGCAACTCCTTATCAGATTGAAGCCTCCTTAGCAATCAACGTCTCTGCCATGGGGGCTTCTCGAACCCTAATTTTGAAGTTTGCTGTTGGCTATAAATTTCGCCCTGCTATGGCTGACCATGTGAGTCCACCAGGGCAAAATCCACTCTTAGGGTCTGTCCACACGGGAAGGGTTTTCAGTTGGTTTTTCAGAAGGTTTTTGGATTTGACCAACCATCCCTTTAGATGTCAATAGAAAATCCACCCAGTAGTCTACACTGCACTGTATTCTACTGGACGGATTTTCCCACCGCCGGTGTTCCAAAAAACTTGGAACATGCACAATCTTCTGCCTAGTTTTCGGGTGGAAGCTGCACTATTTAATGGTAGGGTGGATGGGCAAATCTGCAAACCACAGACAGAACCGTCCCCCAAGACCATTCAAAAGATGATAAAATACCGCCCGGATTCTTAAACATTTTACAACCGCCGTGTGGCCGTACCCTTATTGGGAGTCGTAAACTTAGGGCTTTGACAGGTTTGTCCGATGAAGGTATTTTACAGATCCTATAGTAATAGTTTGCAAACCATTGAGGAGGACAATCAGGCCCTAAACAGAGAGGACCAAATCCTGTCTCCTCTCTGGAAGGACTTCATGGTTAACAAATAAGGGGCTGGGGAATTGGCTTAAAGGGGTTTTGCCACCATAGACAATGACGGTATATCGTTAGGATATGTCATCATTGTCTGATAGGTGCGGGTCCCAGAGTTGAGATCGGGCCCCCTAATCTCTCCGTGAGACTGGAGAGTAGGGCGCGCTTGCGCAAGACTCTACATTCTGTTTTATGGGAGTTCCGAGCAGAGTCGAACATTCCGCTCGCATAGAATAGAATGGAGAGTGACTGGGCGCTGAGTGTGGCGGACATGTTCCCCGCTCGTGGCAAAACCCCTTTAAGGCTATGTTCACACGGCTTACTGGCGGGACGTACTTTCGCCCCGCAATTACGCCGTGTGGACGGGGGCGGGGCGGGAGCGGGGGAGTAAGCAGGGGGCCGGCACTTCGCCGGCCCATAGACAATCACTGCTAGCGGCGCGTATACGCCGCTAGAAAGTGACAGGTGAATTATCTCCCCCCTCGGCGTATTCGCCGGGCGGGGAGAGGAGACGTAATCCATAGTTCTCTATGAGAACTGTGAATTACCGTAATGAATGGGCCGTTTTCGGCCCGTAATTGGCGCAGTTCGGCGCGTAATTACGGACCGAAATACGGCCCATTTTAAGCCGTGTGAACATAGCCTAAGGGTCATGGATGGGATGGTAAATACCAGGACCGTTGTGAAGGAAGGATGGACCATTGTGATGTTTGCTGTGGTTCCCTCTCTGTTCTATTTACATCATCAGGGTCCAACTGGCCCACAAGAGAACTAGAAGAGACCCGGTGGGCCCAAGCTCTGTAACAAAACTGTACCTTTAATACGTAAGGGCTCCAAGGGATTAATAGAAGTGAACTGCATTTAGAGCTGATGTTAGACCCAATCTCCAGATATTCTAATAACCTTCACATGCTTTAGAGTGGACTCACTGAGAGTACTTAAAGGGGTTTTATCATGAGGCAAAAACCCCTGCACTGGCCACTTACAGCGAGACAACCGTGCGTGTGAATGAGCAGGGTGCCGCTTGTCCTCCTCATTTACTTCTATGGGTGTTTCCGAAGATAGCCCAGTGTGTGCGCTGCAAGCGGCCATTGCAGAGGCTTTTACCTCATGGTAAAGCACCTTTAAGTGTGACCATAGTTACATATTTTTTGAGGTTGGAAAAAAGACAGATGTTCATCCAATTCAGCCTATTGTGCTGTAGTGTTGATCCAGAGGAAGGTAAACCCCCCATGAGGTAAAAGCAAATTGTCCTCATTTTAGGGAAAAAAATCCTTCCCGACTCCATTCTGGCATCAGAATAAATCCCTGGATCAGCGCCTCTTCTCCAGAATCCTGATCACTATAACTTGTTATATTATTACATCTAGAAATGTATCCAGACCCTTCTCCAGAATCCCAGTCACTATAACTTGTTATATTATTACATCTAGAAATGTATCCAGACCCTTCTCCAGAATCCCGGTCACTATAACTTGTTATATTATTACATCTAGAAATGTATCCAGACCCTTCTCCAGAATCCCGATCACTATAACTTGTTATATTATTACATCTAGAAATGTATCCAGACCCTTCTCCAGAATCCCGGTCACTATAGCTTGTTATATTGTAACATCTAGAAATGTATACGGACCCTTCTCCAGAATCCCGGTCACTATAACTTGTTATATTATTACATCTAGAAATGTATCCAGACCCTTCTCCAGAATCCTGGTCACTATAACTTGTTCTATTACTACATCTAGAAATGTATCCAGACCCTTCTCCAGAATCCTGGTCACTATAACCTGTTATATATTTATTACATCTAGAAATGTAGCCAGACCCTTCCCCAGAATCCTGGTCACTAGAACTTGTTCTATTATTACATCTAGAAATGTATCCAGACCCTTCCCCAGAATCCTGGTCACTAGAACTTGTTCTATTATTACATCTAGAAATGTATCCAGACCCTTCTCCAGAATCCCAGTCACTATAACTTGTTCTATTATTACATCTAGAAATGTATCCAGACCCTTCTCCAGCAACCTGATCACTATAACCTGTGATAGTATTACATCGAGAAATGTCTGCAGACCCTTCTCAAGAATCCTTGTCACTATCTTCTGTTATTACATCTAGAAATGTATCCAGACCCTTCCCCAGAATCCTGGTCACTAGAACTTGTTCTATTATTACATCTAGAAATGTATCCAGACCCTTCTCCAGAATCCCAGTCACTATAACTTGTTCTATTATTACATCTAGAAATGTATCCAGACCCTTCTCCAGAATCCTGGTCACTATAACCTGTTATTACATCTAGAAATGTATCCAGACCCTTCTCCAGAATCCTGGTCACTATAATCTGTTATTACATCTAGAAATGTATCCAGACCCTTCTCCAGAATCCTGGTCACTATAACTTGTTATATTATTAGACTCTAGAAATTCATCCAGATGCTTTTTGAACTCTGTTAGTGAATTCACCATGACAAGTTCCTCTGGCAGAGAGTTCCACAGTCTACTGCTCTTACAGTAAAGAAACCCCTTATATGTTTATGTAGAAACTATATTTCATCTAGATATAGAGGACACCTCCTTGTTCTAGATACAGTCCTGACTATGAATAGATCCTGGTAGAGATCTTTATATTGACCCCTGATATATTTATACATATTAGGTCACCCCAAAGCCGTCTATATCCTGTATAATTAGAGGGTGGGCCCTCAAAATAATCTCCTCTTGTGGGTCCAAGGGACTTTAGTTCAACACCGCACATCATGAACGTTGGAATACCCCATTCATTGGTGACCTAAATTCAAAAATCAGAAATTTTTCATTGGAGGTTCACTGGTTTTCCCAAATCCTAAACCTCCTATAATTCCCCCCCGCTGCATGTACTCTGAGGCCTTCCTTGAAAGGTCTCTGCTGTTGTACACCCTTTGCATGGCTTGGCACTGGCTTCCACACACTGGCGCTGTCAGGTCACCCACGTTTCCCTCCGCCTGCTTTATGCTTCCAGAAGCCAGGCGGTGACGTCAGGGCAGCTCCTGACCTGTTTTACTGTACCAGCCTCTCGCTATAACCTGCCAGCTTCATTCATCTTTCAAGGCACCAATTCATGTTTAATGCGCTCTTCGGGAGAAAGATTCGGATGATGAGAGCCGAGCCTGGCTTTGGTGATAACATCTTTGGCACTGGAAGCCCCATAGCAGAACATAAGTAGAACGTGGCTCAGCTTAGATCTGTCGTCTTCAGTCCTAAGGAGACCTTGTTAGTGATAGATGTCATTCAAGGTGAGATATGGAGACCTGATCTAATATAACGTATATGATATCTGATGCCATAGTCTGTCTGGACACATCTATGCCAATACCGGAGCAATTGTACTGAGCCCATTTTTATCCTACATTATTTCATTAGGATAAGTGTCTTCTCTATCACCAATTTTGGACACTTAGATGACATCGAGGGTCTGTCCAGAGGCGTAACTTGAAGCTCCTGGGCCCCAATGCAAAAAGTCAAATGGGGGCCCTCCAGCTACCATGTGTTATTTATAATACTGGTGTCTTCCTATGTGGCAGGAGGGCTTTTGGGCCCCCTAAGACTGATATCGACTGCTACCTCTGCACCCCCTATAGCTACGCCCTTGGGTCTGACCAGAATTGGGGGTCTAAATCACATGTCAAACTCATGGCCCGAGGGCTGAATGAAGCCCACCATGACATTTTGTAGCCAATGAAAGCTTAAAGGGGTTGTCTCACTACAAGGATTGCTGCTTTTTAAGTTAAAGATCTTAAAAACAAGTCACTTTGCAATATGTGTCCATTAACAGTGTCCTGCCTATTCCTAGATATCTTCTCTTATATGGGCTGCATCAGCTCCTCAGGTCACTACAGCTACAGACCTGTTCAATCTCTCCTGATAGGCTGCCAGCACTGGTTGATATAGCTACAGACCTGTTTGATCTCTCCTGATAGGCTGCCAGCACTGGTTGCTATAGCTACAGACCTGTTTGATCTCTCCTGATAGGCTGCCAGCACTGGTTGCTATAGCTACAGATCTGTTCAATCTCTCCTGATAGGCTACCAGCACTGGTTGCTATAGCTACAGACCTGTTTGATCTCTCCTGATAGGCTGCCAGCACTGGTTGCTATAGCTACAGATCTGTTCAATCTCTCCTGATAGGCTGCCAGCACTGGTCGCTATGGCTACAGACCTAGCTTCTACTGCAGTCTAGTAGAAGCCGGTAAACCCGCCCCTGAATTCAAAATGAAACCAAGAAAACAGGACTGAGGTAAGATGAATCAATGTAGTGAGACAACCTCTTTAAACTCGATGAGCAGGGATGAACAAGAAGGATCGGCTCTCTACTTTCCCTAGAGGGCATGGCCAGTGCTTGGCAGAGGTGTTAGTGGCAGCACGAGGAGCTGGCGCCATCTTAAATTCTGAGGTTTGTCTCACACCTCCATCCATACCACTCTGTTCTGCAACTCACAGACGATGGCACAGCTCTGCCGGCCCACTCAGGCACCCTAGCCACTCTCCAAAGTCCCACTAAGGGCAACCATAATACTGATGAGGCCCTTGGTGAAAATGAATTTATTGGATAGATCACATTTATCAGCGCACCAAGGCCACTTTTTCCAGAAGATTGGTGGCAGTTTTGTTTTGCTGACCCAACCCTTATACGGAGGCACATGGAATAGTAGTTCACAATGCTGTGGAAGAATAGAATGGCCACTATAATTGATAGTGCTAGGGTCTATATTTATAGGTGCAATTTAATTAAAAGTAGACATGCATAGGTTTCCTATAGGTGGGGAATTATCCTCTGCTTGGCACAAGAAACCCAAGTCTGACACTGGCTGGTAGCAGTTGTGCATTGCTGTTGGTTGGGATATGGCCTCAATATCTGATAGGTGCGGGTCCCACCTTGGCACCGCTCGTCAGCGATCGGAACTCCTATTGATTTCAGTAGGAGAGTTCCAATGATCTCTCCGTTCAAAATGGAGAGGTTCCGGGGCTTGTTCACAAGAGGCTGGACCTGCACCTATCAGACAGCGATGGCATAGCCTATCAAATTGCCATCAATGTCTATGGAGGGACAACCTGTTTAAACAGGAACAAAAAGCTATAAGCAAGGATGCAATTATCGGGCCCATATTTTTGCCCCAGCTGTAGATGGTTGTTTGGAGAATTGCTCTTATAAGGACAGTTTCACACACACGGGGTTTTTGATGCAATTTTTAAGGAGTATAAGCCCTCCCTTTAAATGGCTCTAAAACTGATAATTTTGCGAAAACACTGTATGTGAGGTTACCCTCTATTAAGTTTTTGGAGGGAATAGCTGATGTGTGGTGGGAGCAGTCACAAAAAATGATCACACAAAGCTAACATGCCTTAAAAGGGTGTTTCCCCCAAACACATTGATTGTGAATGGGTGACAGGTGCGGGTTCCACCTTTCTCCAGAACGGGCCCCTAATGTCTTCACAGAGATATGGTAAGAACTGTCCCGTTGATTTCCAAATGGCATGCTTGGTTGCACTCGGAATGGGAGTGTTCCAGCCACCTCTCCGCACTGAATGGATACGTTCATGGACCCACTCTTGAGTTAGGTGCAGGAGCTAGAAGTGGGACCCACACCCATTGCCATCTCAACAGAATTATGGGCTCCTGGGCAGAGCACTGCAGTGGGCCCTGCCCAATTGCATGACATTACACTAGGCTATGTAACTTAAGTCTGGACACCCGCAGCCTGCAGTCTACAAGACTAATTGGCAGAGCAGGGAGCCTTTGGCTCCCTTCACCACCAAGGTTTTTAACAGTTTGCACATCCTAAAAACACACAAACAGTTAAATTCCTGGAACATACATACCCCACCTTGGGCCCCTATACTTGTGGGGCCCCCGGGCAACTGCCTAGTGTGCCCAATGGAAAAGATGGCCCTGCCCACACCTATCAAACATTGATGGCACAGTCTAGCGATATGCAATCAATTGTGAGAACACCCTTTACAGGTTTTTTCCATCTCGTAACTTCTGGGTTAGGAGATGGGAATAGGAAAGTCACCAAGAACAGAGAGGTGTCCATGAATGTGGGGCAGTCTCTGTCCTTTGGGAATTCTGAATATTTGACTGAACTTAGGACTTCCATTGAAAGCAATGACGTGTGCCTTAAGTGCGCAGTCGCTTTGCTGTGTGGAATGGAAAAGGTTGTGGTTTTCAAGATAGGCATTGGTCCCAGAGGTGGGTTCTATCACTATGTCATAAATGTCTGAGATGGAGGCCCCCAGTAATAAATAATCCTCAGCTATGCCAAAAGGACAGTGATGACCACCCTGCTCCTACACAGGGGGTGAGAGAAATTTGAGAACAGTATATGACCCCTTTATTTCCCCATACCTCATCATGGAGCCCCCTTTAGGCTAGAAGACTACTTTTAGATGACAGTGAGACTCCTTATCTACTGGGCCCCTTTGCATCTCCACTGGTTGCACAATTGTTATGTCCACCCATGCACCTACATGTTGATGAGGAGACCACCATGATGACCTCTGGAACTGATGGTGCTTCTAATTCCTGAGACACTAGAAGCAGTTTTGAGGAGAATCCTCCACTCCCTTTTCATGTCCCTTGGGCCAATTTCCTACCCCCTAATATGCTATCAGGTAGTCCCTCTAAAGTAGAAAGTCCTGTACAGAACCTTGACACTCAATAGCAAAGGGACAAAGCCAACCAGGGATAGGGCCCCTGTATCTGAGTACCCCATAGCAACCACATGGTCTGTATCTATGGTAGGTAGACACTTGCCAGTAATCATTAGTAATACTTTGCACATAAAAGTTCATACTAAACTGTAACTGGCAGTGAGTTCTTATTTCAGAAGGATTATAGGGTGACAGCGAAGATTGTAGGGTCACAACTGTTGGGCTCCTCAAATTTATTTAGTTTTTTTATAGGGTTCGAAGAGTTTATCCATTTTCTAGAAAAAAATTTAGACTCCAGAGGAGAACAAAAAAAATCTTATATTTACCTCCCTCTGGTCTCTGGTTCCAGCCTCTCTGGTCTTCTGTTTACGTTCTGTCACTTGTGATTTGATATATCACCACTCCAGTCACCGACTGGCCACTCCAGTCACCATCCTCTATTTACATCACTGCTGCAGTCACTGATTGGCTGCTGCAGTCACATGCCTCTATTTACATTGCTGCTACAGTCACTGATTGGCTGCTGCAGTCA
Organism: Phyllomedusa bahiana; assembly: GCA_025379985.1. NCBI lineage: Eukaryota > Metazoa > Chordata > Amphibia > Anura > Hylidae > Phyllomedusa > Phyllomedusa bahiana. The sequence goes on from JAODAL010003453.1 coordinate 37,524, forward strand.
CATGCCTCTATTTACATCACCGCTGCAGTCACTAATTGGCTGCTGCAGTCACATGCCTCTATTAACATCACCTCTACAGTCACTGATTGGCTGCTGCAGTCACATGCCTCTATTTACATCACCGCTGCAGTCACTGATTGGCTGCTGCAGTCACATGCCTCTATTTCCATCACCTCTACAGTCACTGATTGGCTGCTGCAGTCACATGCCTCTATTTCCATCACCGCTGCAGTCACTGATTGGCTGCTGCAGTCACATGCCTCTACTTCCATCACCGCTGCAGTCACTGATTGGCTTCTGCAGTCACATGCCACTATTTCCATCACTGCTGCAGTTACTGATTGGCTGCTGCAGTCACATGCCTCTATTTACATCACCGCTGCAGTCAATGATTGGCTGCTGCAGTCACATGCCTCTGTTTCCATCACCGCTGCAGTCACTGATTGGCTGCTGCAGTCACATGACTCTACTTACATCACCGCTGCAGTCACTGATCGGCTGCTCTAGTCACATGACTCTATTTACATCATCGCTGCAGTCACTGATTGGCTGCTGCAGTCACATGCCTCTATTTACATCACCGCTGTAGTCACTGATTGGCTGCAGCAGTCACATGCCTCTTTTTACATCCCCTCTGCAGTCACTGATTGGCTGCTGCAGTCACATGCCTCTATTACCTGGACCGCTGCAGTCACATGCCTCTATTTACATCACCGCTGCAGTCACTGATTGGCTGCTGCAGTCACATGCCTCTATTTACATCACCGCTACAGTCACTGATTGGCTGCTGCATTCACATGTCTCTATTTACATCACCGCTGCAGTCACTGATTGGCTGCTGCAGTCACATGCCTCTCTTTACATCACCGCTGCAGTCACTGATTGGCTGCTGCAGTCACATGCCTCTATTTACATCACCACTGCAGTCACTGATTGGCTGCTGCAGTCACATGCCTCTTATTTACATCACAGATGCAGTCCCCGATTGGCTGCTGCAGTAAGATGCCTATATTTACATCAAACACTACAGTCACTGATTGGCTGCTGCAGTTCACTGCCCCTATTTACATCACCGTTGCAGTCCCCGATTGGCTGCTGCAGTCACATGCCTCTATTTACATTATCGCTGCAGTCACCTATTGGCTGCTGCAGTCACATACCTCTATTTACATCACCGCTGCAGTCACTGATTGGCTGCTGCATTCACATGTCTCTATTTACATCACCGCTGCAGTCACTGATTGGCTGCTGCAGTCACATGCCTGTCTTTACATCACCGCTGCAGTCACTGATTGGCTGCTGCAGTCACATGCCTCTATTTACATCACCACTGCAGTCACTGATTGGCTGCTGCAGTCACATGCCTCTATTTACATCACTGTTGCAGTCCCCGATTGGCTGCTGCAGTAAGATGCCTATATTTACATCATCACTACAGTCACTGATTGGCTGCTGCAGTCACATGCCTCTATTTACATCACCGTTGCAGTCCCCGATTGGCTGCTGCAGTCACATGCCTCTATTTACATTATCGCTGCAGTCACCTATTGGCTGCTGCAGTCACATACCTCTATTTACATCACCGTTCAGAAGTGACGGCATGTCACCAGTAGACCGGGGTGACGCAGCACTGGCTCCAGAGGCCCCATTAAAACAAAAAAACAATCTGATACTTACCTTCCTCTGGTCACTAGTTCCAGCCTCTTCGGCCTTCTGTTTACATGATGTCACTTCTGATTGGTTACATTACCACTGCATTCACTGATTGGCTGCTGCAGTCACATGCCTCTATTTACTTCGCCGCTGCAGTTACTGATTGGCTGCTGCAGTCACATGCCTCTATTTACATCACCGCTGCAGTTACTGATTGGCTGCTGCAGTCACATGCCTCTATTTACATCACGACTGCAGTTACTGATTGGCTGCTGCAGTCACATGCCTCTATTTACATCACGACTGCAGTTACTGATTGGCTGCTGCAGTCACATGCCTCTATTTACATCACGACTGCAGTTACTTATTGGCTGATGCAGTCACATGCCTCTATTTACATCACGACTGCATTTAATTATTGGCTGCTGCAGTCACATGCCTCTATTTACATCAGTGACGACATGTCAACAGAAGACCGGAACCAGGGACCAGAGGTGAGGTGAGTATAAGTTTTTTTTGGTTACAATAGGGCCCTTGGAACATAATATTACTTTTTTCTAGGACATGGACAACCCCTTTAAAAAATTAAAGCTTATTCCAACTGCGCCGTATCTCTGCACCCATGACCCGGGATATGAGCCCTTGTTGAACCCTCCTGACAGCACTTGTTGCCTTATCAAGTGTCGCCTCGGTGACTCAAGTGGGACGTATATCAGAAGTTCCAGGAATAATTTCTGGATACGTTCGTATCTTGACATTGTGTTAAAGCCTCCTGCTCCATCTACATAGTCTTTGGTAGAAACGGACGTCCTCCTAAAAAGGCAGATGTAGCAGAGCTTAGTGCGTCGCTGCAGCAGAGCTGAATTGGTCATGGGGTCCTCTATGAGTCCTTGCACAGATTGTCACGTTCCTGCCATCCAGGTATCGCCTGCATCGATTTGTGCATCAGACACATGTGCGGGGACGGTGTATGCAGCCCATGGACATTCCTGGGGTTGCTCACCAGAGCCGCAGAGACATTTTTCAGCAATGTCCTTATAAGGATGGACCCCTTTAAGGGAGATAGATGATAAAGGGGTGGAGAGAATGGATGATAGGGAGGGAGAGGGAGAGAAGAGAGAGAGCGCTACAGTTTGCTGGCCTGGACTGTAGGGGATGAGAATGTTTTAAATAGCATGGAATATGTTCACACAGTCACACAGCTCTGCATCACTTGAGAAGGGCAGCGTTCCTCCGGGTAGACAAGGTTAATGCACTATTGATCACAGCCAGGTAAGTTCCTCTTCCCATACAAGCTGGAGAATTTAAAGGGCAGCACCACTGCCAGGATCTGATTTGTCAGATTAAATTGGATTTTTTGTGCGTTGCATGCTTTCTCCTGCACTGCGTAGAGTTACCTTCTGCACAATGGCAGCAGCAATGGTTTTGAACTTGTTGCAGTTTGATTTGTGACAGGTTGTTCCAGGGTATATCCTATGCGCTAGGTACACGTCCCCGTCACACTCTGTGAAGTTGCTGCAGTGTTCCAAAGAGTTAATATGTATCTATGCCAGGTGCACCAAGGGTTAATCATGGAAGCTGGAGATGGTCAGACGTGTCCACGACCCCCATTCTCCAATTAACCGAGCTCCATCGTAAAGCTTTATGGATCTGCATCCAACATCTTATGGAGATTTCATACCCGTATTCTCCCTGTGTCTCACTCATAGGAGTCCAGGAAGCTGGGATATGAGGATCTATTTGGCAGGTTCCTCACCCTGGAGGGCTAGTGGCCACCAGGGATATTCCTTTATCTTCATTGTAAATCCAATGAAGACTTCATCCTCCATTATTCCTGTGTCACTCATAGGGTTATGGGAAACCGGGACATGAGGAGCTATTTGGCAGGTTCCTCATCCTGGAGGGCTAGTGGTCACCAGGGATAGTCCTTTAGCTTCATTGTAAATCTTATGAAGACTTCATACCCGTATTCTTTCTGTGTCTCACTCATAAGGGGTCCAGGAAGCTAAGATATGAAGTGCTGTTTGGCTGGTTCTTCGCCCTGGAGTGCTAGTGGTGACCAGGCAAGATCCTAAATGTTAAGAAGACCTCATGCCCTATTCTTCCTGTGTTTCACTCATAGGGTCCAGGAAGCTGGGTTATGAGGATCTATTTGTCAGGTTCCTCATCCTGGAGGGCTAGTGGTCACCAGGAATGATCCTACATGTTAAGAAGACTTCATACCCGTATTCTCCCTGTGTCTCACTTATAGAGGTCAAGGAAGCTGAAATATGAGGATCTATTTGGCAGGTTCCTCATCCCGGAGGGCTAGTGGCCACCAGGGATATTCCTTTATCTTCATTGTAAATCCAATGAAGACTTCATCCTCCATTATTCCGGTCTCACTCATAGGGGTCTAGGAAGCTGGGATATGAGGATCTATTTGGCAGGTTCCTCATCCCGGAGGGCTAGTGGCCACCAGGGATATTTCTTTATCTTCATTGTAAATCCAATGAAGACTTCATACCCATATGCTTCCTGTGTCTCACTCATAAGGGGTCCAGGAAGCTAAGATATGAAGTGCTGTTTGGCAGGTTCCTCACCCTGGAGGGCTAGTGGTTGACCAGGCAAGATCCTATATGTTAAGAAGACTTTATACCCCATTCTTCCTGTGTCTCATTTATAGGAGTCCAGAAAGCTGAGATATAAGGAGTTATTTAACAGGTTCCTCATCCTGGAGGTCTACTGGTCAACAGGGATATTCCTTTATCTTCATTGTAAATCCAATGAAGACTTCACCCCCCATTATTCCGGTCTCACTCATAGGGGTCTAGGAAATTGGGATATGGGGATCTATTTGGCATGTTCCTCATCCTGGAGGGCTAGTGGTCACCAGTGATATTCCTTTATCTGATATCGTATGAAGACTTCATACCCTATTCTTCCTGTGTCTCAATCATAAGGGTCCAGGACACTGAGGTTTAAGGAGCTGTTTGGCAGGTTCCTTGCCCTGGAGGGCTAGAGGTCACCAGGGAAGATCCTACATGTTAAGAAGACTTCATACCCGTATTCTCCCTGTGTCTCACTTATAGAGGTCCAAGAAGCTGAAATATGAGGATCTATTTGGCAGGTTCCTCATTCTGGAGGGCTAGTGGTAACCAGGGATATTCCTTTATCTTCATTGTAAATCTTATGAAGACTTTATCCTCCATTATTCCTGTCTCACTCACAGGGGTCCAGGGAGCTAAGATATGAAGTGTTGTTTGGCAGGTTCCTCGCCCTGGAGGGCTAGTGGTGACCAGGCAAGATCCTATATGTTAAGAAGACTTTATACCCCATTCTTCCTGTGTCTCACGCATAGGGTCCAAATATGAAGAGCTATTTGGCAGGTTCATTACCCTGGAGGGCTAGTGGTCAACAGGGATATTCCTTTATCTTAATTGTATATCCTATGAAGACTTCATCCCCATTCTTCCTTTGTCTCATTTATAGTCCAGAAAGCTGAGATATAAGGAGTTATTTAACAGGTTCCTTACCCTGGCGGTCTACTGGTCAACAGGGATATTCCTTTAGCTTCATCCAACATTTTATGAAGACTTCCCTCCCCATTTTATCTGTGTCTCACTCACAGGAGTCCAGGGAGCTAAGATATGAAGGGCTGTTTGGCAGGTTCCTCACCCTGGAGGGCTAGTGGTGACCAGGCAAGATCCTATATGTTAAGAAGACTTTACACCCCATTCTTCCTGTGTCTCACTCATAGGGGTCTAGGAAGCTGGGATATGAGGAGCTATTTGTCAGGTTCCTCACCCTGGTGGGCTAGTGGTCACCAGGGATATTCCTTTATCTTTAGTCTAAATCTTATGAAGACTTCATAGCCCACTTTATCTGTGTCTCACTGATAGGGTCCAGGAAGCTGAGAAATGAGAAGCTGTTTGCCAGGTTCCTCACCCTGGAGGGCTTGGGGTCACCAGGGATATTCCTTTGCCCTAGCTACAACATAACGTCTCCGCTGAAAGTCAAATAGGTTTTCCAAATTATTCTTCAGGTAAAAGATCATTGAGGACAATCAGTTCTTTTTAGTAAATGACATAGAGACCCCTATATCCCAGCTCCCTGGAGCTCTCTGAGGGTTAAATAAATGAGAGACAGGGTTAACTACAGTCACTGAATTAAGTTCGCTTTATGGAAATTCCTAGTGTCTTCAAGGATACAAAATTTTTACCAGATTTTAGAAAAAAAGGTATTTTGGGGACCACAGTTTGTGTCATTTACACTGGGATGTGATATATTGAAATAAACTAGACCTTGAGGAGCCGTTTTATTTTTGGCTTTCTCAATGTAGCTGTAAGAAGCAAATCTAAGACCTTCTATTCTTTTATTCTGACATTGTAAAGCATAAATCAATATCAGCTTTCAGGTGCATGTGTCACACCTATAGACAGGGGCACACTGGCTGCACAATAGGGCAGTGCCAGGTGCCCACAGACATTGGTGTCCACAGGTCCTGGACAGTTACAGTATTCCAAGCATTTCCCTACAATATGTCCTAAATGTCTGATAAGTACTGGTCCCTCTTGTGCTTTTTGACCCCAGCAGAAGCCATCCACAAAGTCAGGAAAAGAGGGTAAGGGACCCATCCTTAATAACTGGGGATGCACTCTACTCTTAGTTTGCCCCTGCCTTTAGGGAGTGGAGGTAATAACACCTGATGTGCAGATAGGAAACATACACAAGACACTTTCTGGAACAACCCAGTATCTTTATTCATGCAAATCTATTGGTCAGTTCCAAAAGAAGAATTTTCAGGGGCAAAATGGGAAAGGTATCTCAAAAAGTTGGAACTGCTCCTAAAAAAGAGTGAAACTTGGCGGCGGAGGGAATGTATGATTAGAAGTGAAGAAGTCACCTGTTTTATGTTATAGTTTTATGATATCTATCTATCTATCTATCTATCTTTCTGTCTTTCTATTCGTCTATCTCATAATATCTATCTATCTGGCTATCTATTTATCTCATATCTATCTATCTATCTATCTATCTCATATCTATCTATCTATCTTTCTGCCTTTCTATCTATCTATCTATCTATCTATCTATCTATCTATCTATCTCATATACCTTTATATCTATTTTATATCAATCAATCTATTTCATATTTATCTATCTAATATATTTGTATCTTATATCTATGTAGCTATGTATCTATCTATCTAATATATTTGTATCTATCTATCTATCTATCTATCTATCTATCTATCTATCTGTCTGTCTGTCTATCTAATATGTTTGTATTTATCTTATATCTATGAATCTATCCATCTCATATCTATCTATCTATCTATCTATCTATCTATCTATATCTCATATTTATCTATCTGATATATTTGTATCTTATATCTATGTAGCTATCTACATAGGCTTGAGAAAGACTCCATTGTGGGGTTGAAACGTTACTAGCTCATGGGTGAATAAAAGACATTTTTCTTTTTTTCAATTTGGATGGGGTGCTGTGGATCTTCTTGCATATCTATCTATCTATCTATCTATCTATCTATCTATCTATCTCATATCTATCTCATATCTATCTATCTATCCCATATCTATCTATCTATCTATCTATCTATCTATCTATCATATTTGTATCTATCTCATATATATCTATCTACAGCTGAAAACAGGAAATCAGAATAAAGCTTCCCCGTTTTAGTTCAATTAGGAACCACAATTATTTATGTTTGCCAGATGCCAGAATAATGAGAGAGAATTTTTAAGGCATTTGTATAATACATAATGTTCCTATAAACTCTCATCAATAATTCTGATGTGTTGGGCCCCTGGATGTTGGGCAGCAGTTATTGATGTCTTTGTCATTTATTTATTTCTTATCTTTAATAATAGTGGCAACTTTCTCTTATATGTTCTAATTGTAGTTGTTATTTTGTATCTGTACCCAGACATCAACTTTCTCTTCTTTTTTTTAGCTCTTTACATAATCATTATTCTCGGATAATAACATCACAAACCCTGGAGTCACTTCACAGATGTTACTATACAATTGCATAAATGACAATTCCTTACAGGATACCTGTCATCTTCACAAACCTCTGACCTATCATAGTGAAAAGTATAGATTAGTAGGAGTCTGGATGCTGAGACACCTAAGGAGCAAAACTGCTAAGCACTGCTAAGCCCCATTGTTTCTGCTTGGCTTCACTCTCCTACAGACTTTCTATGAATCCAAATGCTGATACATATAAATATTCAAATTCTCACAGCTGAGAATTGCCCCCCTCTCCCTACCATTAGGGGGAGTTGCATACATTTTTCTTTTGTACTTCAATGTATAACCTGTATGCAGTAAGCTCATGAGCTCCCCCTCTTGGTGGCAGCAGGCAGCAATAATTATACTGGCACTTTGAGTTCTGTATAATAAAACTAACGCTGCAATTCACTATTGTTTAAAACTACTTCAAATCCCCAGTCACAGAAGATATAGTTCATGGGCCGTAGGTGTAACTGCTGTGAGCTCGGTCCTTGTTACAGTCTAATGTCATGTTGTCTTCTAGGTAGGACATACAATATCTGGGTGAGTCTCTGTACATGAACGGCACAGAAACATTAGCGCTTCCAGGCATAAGCTCTTGTAGCAGTGATAGTGTTCATTTGTTAACTGGTAGGTTAAATGTTCATATTTTCATCATTCAAGTGCAGAAATCCACAATGTGCAGGCAGCACTGGAGTTTATGAACAAGCTGTGAATACACAGGAGAGCGGCTGAGCTGCTGCAAGCTGCGGCTTCTGTAAACCACTGAGTTATAAATCCTAAAGGCTTTGTATGAGAAAATATGTTTTTGTTTTAAAGGGAATGTGTCATCAAAAAAATTAGTCATTGTTTAAGTCCCATTTTTTATGTTAAACACATTTTTTAGGAATTTTTGGTTGTTTTTTTTTTAAATTTTTTATATCACTTTCATTATTTTTTAATAATTCTTAAAGGGGTTGTCTCGCTACAAAGAATAGCTTTCAAATTGTAGGGAACACAAAATAAAGACATTTTCCAAATATATTGCATTGTTCCTCTGTTTTCCCTAAAGAGATACAAGTGAATTTATTACCTCCATGGCTATTTCAGTTCCCTCAGTAACCGACCTGTAAACAAATCTCCTGGGGCTGTTTGTTCAATGAGATAACAGAGAGTGAGTCATCACACAGGTCAGCAGTGTCAGTCAGTGTCCTGTGCTGCCAGACAGTAAAAAGCTTGATTTATCTCAAGTAAACAGCTCTGTAATTAGGGCTTTTGTTTTGGGGATCAGATAAGAAGTCCTTCAAGTAGTTTGAGAAGCTAATCTAATCTAATTAGCATCTGAAAGCACAATTTAGCTGTACAAGCATGGAGCTTATGCAAATTAGTCTGAACCAGGAAGTGACAGAGAATTTCTTTCATGAATTCTTTGAAACCCTGTGGGGAGACAACTCCTTTAAGTCTTGCAGTTTTCACTTTGGCCACTAGGCCTTGATTGCACTGCTTTAACAGCAGTCAGAGAGATGCTTTACAGTAGCTTCATGCACATAGGAGACTTAAGACTGACTCAGTCCCATTGACTTCTATAGGAGAGTTTTCTAGTCAGGCTCTGTGACCTGGGAAGAAATCAGTGTGCAGGGAGGTGAAAGGGTGAACTGTGACTATCTCCTCTTGCGACTGGTGGATCCTGTGTTAGATATTCAGTTTGACCCTCTTTGTGCTGATAATGAGCAGACAACTGGGAATCTTTCTGTACAGAACAGGAAGTGTCAGACTATTATTAGGCCTAGTGGCCAAGTGAAAACTGCAGGACTAAAGAATTATTAAAAAATATTGAAAGTGATATGGAAAATTAAAAAAATATAACCAAAAATTCCTAAAAAATGTGTTGAACATAAAAATGTGAGTTAAACAATAAGTCATTTTTGATGACACATTCCCTTTAAATCAGTGTTTCTCAACTCCTGTCCTCAGGACCCACCAACAGGTCATGTTTTCAGGATCTCCCACAGAATGCACTGACCATAATGAAATCACCTGTGCAGCATAATGAAATCACCTGTGCAATGCTAAGGAAAGCCAGAAAACATGACCTGTTGGTGGGTCCTGAGGACTGGAGTTGAGAAACACTGCTTTAAATAATTAGCATCACTCTTGTCCATGGCGACGTCTGGTATTTCAGTCATTGTATGCTGAAACCATAGCTATGGAAAACTGGTGATTGGCTCCAAAGCCCCAAAATGTCACCAACAAAATTCAACATGGATCTTAAAGAGAACCTGTCACATAGATTGTGCCCCCCCCCCTTGCTGAGGGCAGCACAAGCTAGTGTCAGACCTGCTGTTTCCAGCGCTGTGCCCCTTATTCTGTAAGATGCTGTAGTTTCAGAGTATTTAATGCCCAAATCTGCAGTTTTCAGCCAGAAAAGAGTCGAGCTTATTCATGAGCAGGTGTTAGCGCCGCCCACCCAAGGGCTAGCCCCGCCCACGTGACAGTTATTCACATATTTCTGTCTATTCAAAGTAATAGGTTAATCAGTTGTGAGGTGGGCGGGGCATGAATTAAACAGACTCTTTTTATGAAAACTACCAGGTTTGAGCATTAAATACTCTGAAACTACAGCCTCTTACAGAATAAGGGGCACAGCGCTGGAAACAGCAGGTCTGACACTAGCTTGTGCTGTTCTCAGCAAGGGGGGCATAAACTATGTGACAGGTTCTCTTTAAAGAAAGCTTTGCAGATAACTAATAGAGATAAAGCGCGACCTTTTATATAACATCAGAAAGAGCCTCTAGAAGCTGGAAATCACTTTCTATGATGAGAACAGGAGCTTTAGGTCTTGGACTTCATACATGATGTACCAGGAAAAAAAAATGGAGCCCTCACCTGGTGCCCAAAGGAGCCGCTCATCCTGGGACATGTAAGAGAAGTACAGGACACGTAGTACTGCACTTTACTATAGAGAGGTGCTATAGACCGCCAATCACTGCATGCACCTCACTAATACATGTAAGAGCAGTACAGGACATGTAGTACCGCACTGTACTGTAGAGAGGCACTACTAGACCGCCAATCACTGCATGCACCTCACTAATACATGTAAGAGCAGTACAGGACATGTAGTACTGCACTGTACTGTAGAGAGGCGCTATAGACCACCAATCACTGCATGCACCTCACTAATACATGTAAGAGCAGTACAGGACATGTAGTACCGCACTGTACTGTAGAGAGTCGCTATAGACCACCAATCACTGCATGCACCTCACTAATACATGTAAGAGCAGTACAGGACATGTAGTACCACACTGTACTGTAGAGAGGCGCTATAGACCGCCAATCACTGCATGCACCTCACTAATACATGTAAGAGCAGTACAGGACATGTAGTACCACACTGTACTGTAGAGAGGCACTACTAGACCGCCAATCACTGCATGCACCTCACTAATACATGTAAGAGCAGTACAGGACATGTAGTACCGCACTGTACTGTAGAGAGAAGCTATAGACCGCCAATCACTGCATGCACCTCACTAATACATGTAAGAGCAGTACAGGACATGTAGTACCGCACTGTACTGTAGAGAGGTGCTATAGACCACCAATCACTACATTCACCTCACTGACACATGTAAGATCAGTACAGGACATGTAGTACCGCACTGTACTGTAGAGAGAAGCTATAGACCACCAATCACTACATTCACCTCACTAATACATGTAAGAGCAGTACAGGACATGTAGTACCGCACTGTACTGTAGAGAGGCGCTATAGACCGCCAATCACTGCATGCACCTCACTAATACATGTAAGAGCAGTACAGGACATGTAGTATCGCACTGCACTGTAGAGAGGCGCTACTAGACTGCCAATCACTGCATGCATCTCACTAATACATGTAAGAGCAGCACAGGACATGTAGTACTGCACTGTACTGTAGAGAGGCGCTGCTAGACCACCAATCACTGCATGTACCTCACTAATACATGTAAGAGCAGTACAGGACATATAGTACCGCTCTGTACTGTAGGGAGGCGCTATAAACCGCCAATCACTGCATGCACCTCACTAATACATGAAAGAGCAGTACAGCACATGTAGTACCGCACTGTACTGTAGAGAGGCGCTATAGACCACCAATCACTACATGTACATCACTAATACATGTAAGAGCAGAACAAGACATGTAGTACCTCACTGTACTGTAGAGAGGAGCTATAGACCACCAATCACTGCATGCACCTCACTAATACATGTAAGAGCAGTACAGGACATGTACTACCGCACTGTACTGTAGAGAGGTGCTACTAGACCGGCAATTACTGCATGCACCTCACTAATACATGTAAGAGCAGTTCAGGATATGTACTACCGCACTGTACTGTAGAGAGGCGCTATAGACCACCAATCACTGCATGCACCTCACTAATACATGTAAGAGCAGTACAGGACATGTAGTACCGCACTGTACTGTAGAGAGGCGCTATAGACCACCAATCACTGCATGCACCTCACTAATACATATAAGAGCAGTACAGGACATGTAGTACCACACTGTACTGTAGAGAGGAGCTATAGACCACCAGTCACGGCATGCACATCCCTAATACATGTAAGAGCAGTACAGGGCATGTAGTACCGCACTGTACTGTAGAGAGGAGCTATAGACCGCCAATCACTGCCTGCACCGCACTAATACATGTAAGAGCAGAACAAGACATGTAGTACCTCACTGTACTGTAGAGAGGTGCTATAGACCACCAATCACTGCATGCACCTCACTAATACATGTAAGAGCAGTACAGGACATGTAGTACCGCACTGTAATGTAGAGAGGTGCTACTAGACCGCCAATTACTGCATGCACCTCACTAATACATGTAAGAGCAGTTCAGGATATGTACTACCGCACTATACTGTAGAGAGGCGCTATAGACCACCAATCACTGCATGCATCTCACTAATACATGTAAGAGCAGTACAGGACATGTAGTACCGCACTGTACTGTAGAGAGGCGCTATAGACCACCAATCACTGCATGCACCTCACTAATACATGTAAGAGCAGTACAGGACATGTAGTACCGCACTGTACTGTAGAGAGGAGCTATAGACCTCCAATCACTGCATGCACCTCACTAATACATGTAAGAGCAGTACAGGACATGTAGTACCGCACTGTACTGTAGAGAGGTGCTATAGACCACCAATCACTGCATGCAAAGGACTAATACAGAGGTTTTACAAATGAAAAGTTCATGATAATTGGTTGAATCTTCCATCCATCACATCAGCTGCAGATCAGCAGTGTCTGTAATATTCTATGGTAAAATCACGCTCAACATTCAATGTCCCGGGAAAGGCCAGTGTATGTTGAAAATATTGAATATTGAAATCTGGGTTTAGTCTACCTAAAGTCATATTTTTTTTACATTACTTGTTCATTCTTGGTATTATCAGACTGGCCCAATGCAGCATTGGATGATTTTCTGGTTGGCCAAGGTTTGAAAAAGGACATGACAAAGTACATAAGGCCCAACAGATGGCAGCCCCGTAGAAAAAAATCCTAAAAAGCTTGGAACCCCCGGCACCAAAAATTTAATATAAAAACATATCCTTGTTTCAAAATTGTGTAGAAAAAAGTTCAGGGGTCTCCATGTAGTCTGACGCGTTTCGAGCGCTAAACTCTCTTACTCATAGAAGCTTCTACGAGTAAGAGCGTTTAGCGCTCGAAATGCGTCAGACTACATGGAGACCCCTGAACTTCTTTAACACAATTTTGAAATCAGGGATATGTTTTTATACTAGGTTTTTGGTGTCGGAGGTTCCAAGCTTTTTGGGATTTTTTCTACATTGTTTGTTCCCGTGTCCGACAGGTTCTCCCTTCCTGGCAATCATCTGAACATTGGAGGATTGGCCTCTAGAATTTGAAAACTCCAATACTTTGGATGAGCACTAACTTTTTCTTCTGTATATATTTAGATGGCAGAAAAAAATCCCAAAAAGCTTGGAACCTCCTGCGCCAAAAATCTAATATAAAAACATATCCTTTGTTTCAAAATTGTGTAAAAAAAGGTCAGGGGTCTCCATGCCATCTGACGCATTTCGAAGCTTCTATGAGTAAGAGCATTTAGCGCTCGAAACGCGTCAGTCAGCATGGAGACCCCTGAACTTCTTTAACACAATTCTGAAATCAGGGATATGTTTTTATATTAGATTTTTGGTGCCGGAGGTTCCAAGCTTTTGGGGATTTTTTTCTACATTGTTTGTACCCATGTCCAACGGGTTCTCCCTTCCTGGCATCATCTGAACATTGGAGGAATGGCCTCTAGAATTTGAAAACCCCAATACTTTTGGTGAGCACTAACTTTTTCTTCTGTATATATTTAGATGGCAGCCCCAACTGAAATTGAAGGACAGGGTATAGCTGGTGAGTTTTTGGGGTAGGTCTGCTACAGGGGGTATTAGTCCATTCCATGCAGTGATAGAAGCCCCACCTGAAATTGAAGGACATGGTATAGCTGGTGAGTTTTTGGGGTAGGTCTGCTACAGGGGGTATTAGTCCATTGCATGCAGTGATAGAAGCCCCACCTGAAATTGAAGGACAGGGTATTGCTGGTGCGTGTTTGGGGTAGGTCTGCTACAGGGGGTATTAGTCCATTGCATGCAGTGATAGAAGCCCCACCTGAAATTGAAGGACAGGGTATAGCTGGTGAGTTTTTGGGGTAGGTCTGCTACAGGGGGTATTAGTCCATTGCATGCAGTGATAGAAGCCCCACCTGAAATTGAAGGACAGGGCATAGCTGGTGAGTTTTTGGGGTAGGTCTGCTACAGGGGGTATTAGTCCATTGCATGCAGTGATAGAAGCCCCACCTGAAATTCAAGGACAGGGTATAGCTGGTGAGTTTTTGGGGTAGGTCTGCTACAGGGGGTATTAGTCCATTGCATGCAGTGATAGAAGCCCCACCTGAAATTGAAGGACAGGGTATAGCTGGTGAGTTTTTGGGGTAGGTCTGCTACTGGGGGTCTTCAGCGGCAGAAGTCAGGAAGTCAAGAGTAACATGAAATGAGCTTGATGCTTGTAGAGAATACAACCATCGTCTCCCCCCCCCCCCCATCCTCTCTGGCTTGTCAGTACTCATTAGGGAGCAATGTAATAGCGAGCTGTGTTACCATTAGTCGCTCATTATTTTTGCCCATAGCTTACATAATAAGAGACAAGCTTTTTGAGTGACCATGACAGAAAATTTCACAGTAACATGCAAGGCGGATAAGCGGCATATATTTCCTCACAGGAACGGTCTCCTTTATAGATAGGTGTCTGTCACTTTAAATGGACTCTACACATCCAAGGTTCTCATAGGGGAGCAGAGGAAACCTGCCGGTGGGCACCGGGGCATGGTGGGACCCTGGGCATGGAGGGCCAATGAGAACAGCAGACCTAAAGCTGCTTTTCAGGGAGAAAGGTAGAAGAAGAGAGACATAAAGCAAGAGGCATGTGCAGGATGTACCTGTACAGTAGCTGTAGGATGGGTCCCAAGAATCAACTTCATTGGTGGGCCCCAACAATCAACCCTTGGTGGCCCCAACAATCAACTCCCTTGGTAGCCCCAAGAATCAACTCCCCTAGTGGGCCCTAAGAGTCAACTCCACTGGCGGGCTCCAAGAATCAACTCCCCTAGTGGCCCCAAGAATCAACTCCACTGGTGGGCCCCAACAATCAACTCCCCTAGTGGGTCCTAAGAGTCAACTCCACTGGCAGGCTCCAAGAATCAACTCCCCTAGTGGGCCCTAAGAGTCAACTCTGCTGGTGGCCCCAAGAACAAACCACACTGGTAGGCCCCGGAATCAACTTCACTGGTGGGCCCCAAAAGTCAACTCCACTGGTGAGTCCCAAGAATTAACTCCCATTGTGGGTCCCAAGAATTAACTCCACTCGTTGACCCCAAGAATTAGCTCCAGTTGTGGGCCCGAAGAGTCACCTCCACTCATGGACCCCAAGAATTAGCTGCACTGGTGGGCCCCTATGATCAAATCCCTTGGTGGGCCTCAACTATAAACTCCCTTAGTCAGCCCTAAGAGTTAACCCCACAGGTGTTCCCAAAAAATCAACTCCACTGGTGAGCCCCACAAATCAACTCCACTGGTGAGCCCCACAAATCAACTCCACTGGTGAGCCCCACAAATCAACTACACTGGTGGGCCCCCAGGCACCCCACTTCAACACTGCTTTAAGGAGACTTATGTTGCCCAAACCACAGGCAGCATGAAGTCCCAGTAGGTTCTCTAGTTACAAATGGCCATGTTTCAGAGAAAATATAGTGTAAAGTGATCCGGAAACTGATAGAAAGGCCAAGGAAGCAGCTCAGCCCCTTCCTCTCCAGCCCCATTAGGCTTGATTAACAGGTCTCTCACTGTACACATATAGGGAGGGAGCTGTCAATCAGGGGGAGTTGATTGTTGGGGCCCACCAGTGGAGTTGATTCTTGGGGCCACTAGGGGAGTTTATTTTTGGAGCCCGCCAGTGGAGTTGACTCTTAGGGTCCACTAGCGTTGATTGTTGGAGTCACCATGGGAGTTGATTGTTGGGGCCCACCAATGAAGTTGATTCTTGGGACCCATCCTACAGCTACTGTACAGGTACATCCTGCACATGCCTCTTGCTTTATGTCTCTCTTCTTCTACATTTCTCCCAGAAAAGCAGCTCTAGGACTGCTGTTCTCAGTGGCCCTCCATGCCCAGTGTCCCACCATGTCCCGGTGCCCACCGGCAGGTTTCCTCTGCTCCCCTATAAGTCAGTCAGAACCTGCCTGATAGGTTCCTTTTAAGGGTCATCAAAAGATCATTATTGGCCCTGTTCACATCACATTCTTCATCTACTTGTAGCATGTACTGCAGGAAAGCTGCTGATATATGAACTAAACATGTCCACAGGGTTATATTGACCATCCATCTGGCTGGCATACATTGGAAAAAAATGGCATAGTGTGATAGATTACGCTCTTTTATGAATGGGAACCTGTTAAAAACTGCTATAATAATCTGTGGGTGATGGGTGCCTGTGATAGATGCCATACAGTGACTCCATCACCCATGGACTATTGTGATACACCGTACAATGTATATATTAAACATTCTATTAGCCTATGAGCAATGGATGCAACTGCATGGCTTCCATTATAGGCGCGATGAATACATCTGGGAATATTTATTCAATGGAGATAATAAACGTGATGTGACCAAGACCTGGGGCACATATCTGATTGAGGTTAGGTATTGACGGAGGTAGTGTGACTGGTTGGCAATGATATGTCTCATGTGGTGGGGAAGTTAAAGGGGTGTTCCCACCATAGACCTTGATGGCATGTCGATAGAATATGCCCTTGAAGTCTGATTGGTGCTGGCCTCACTTCTGGGACCCGCAACTATCTCTGGAACGGACACCCAAAAGTTTCAACTCAGGACGGAGCGCTGGTTGCACTTGCGCATGACTCTCTATTCTGTTCTGTGGGAGTTCTGAGTATTGAGGAGCATAGTGTTCCGATGTATTCGAACCTCACATAGATCAGAATGGAAAGTTGTGCCCAAGGGAAACCAGCTCTCCATTCTGAGCCATCACTTTCGGGGGCTGGCTCCTGAGATAGTCTATGTACATGGGTGAGTGGCTGCCTCCTTGTAAGAGCAGTAGGGTATGGTCACATGGCAGTACCAAAATACCGGTCGGATTCTTACTCAGAATCCGACCGGTATTTTATCATCTTTGGAATGGTTTAGGGGAATGGTTTCTGGCCGTGGTTTCTGGATTCGGCCACCCCCCTAGACATTGAACAGTACATGCTCCACCCAAAAACCGGGTAGAAGAATGTACACATTCCAAGTTTTTTTGGATTTGAGATCCAACCGACAGAAAATCCGAGCTGTGCAGACTACAGCTCAGATTTTATATCAAAGTCTATGGGGATGGGTTGAATCGGTCAAATTCGAAAACCATCTGCAATCCGACTGAAGACTCCTGCCATGTGGACATACCTGTACCGGACATGTAGTACTGCACTGTACTGTAGAGAGGAGCTACTAGACACAGACTGTTTTTAATCAGAGTATAGTTGGGACCTTCATTCCCTGAAAGGTGAAGGCCTGAGAGGACACCAAGTGAGGTGAGAATACTTTAGTGTAGGTCCCCATCTGAGCTGAGGTCACCTTGTCGCGGTGGATGGGCTCTTGCAGTTTTGAACTGTAGGTCACCATCTGAGCTGAGGTCACCTTGTTGCGGTGGATGGGCTCTTGCAGTTTTGAACTGTAGGTCACCATCTGAGCTGAGGTCACCTTGTCGCGGTGGATAGGCCATCACAGTTTTGAACTGTAGATCACCATCTGAGCTGAGGTCACCTTGTCGCGGTGGATAGGCCATCACAGTTTTGAACTGTAGATCACCATCTGAGCTGAGGTCACCTTGTCGCGGTGGATAGGCCATCACAGTTTTGAACTGTAGATCACCATCTGAGCTGAGGTCACCTTGTAGCGGTGGATAGGCCATCACAGTTTTGAACTGTAGATCACCATCTGAGCTGGGATCACCTTGTCGCGGTGGATGGGCCATCACAGTTTTAATAAAAAATGTACGTTAAGAACCTCAAATTTTCATGTATCCAAAAAGTAGCAGAAATGCATTTTGAAATAGTTCATATATTCTTTGTATGACTTTCTCTTGGCGTTTGTAGAGATGCTGATACATTTTTGTGTTTCTGGTAGAACCATCTCTTATGGAACCCTTCCTGTTAAGTGGTTAATAGCATAAAAGTAGAAAAATGTCCACAGTTATTGTATGTGAAATATCATCTTACATTTTGTTTTTACTGAAACCGTAAGGTTTAGGATAGTCCGGTAAGTCAAGGTTTTAATAGATGATGCTGACATGTTGTCCTGGTGGCCCCACATACAGCGTGAATTATGGAGGCTTGTCATGTTCTGCACCAAGCTGTTGAGTGATGAGTTTGATATCTTGTTAGACCTTCACCTACAAAAAAGACATCTCAGATTGGTGCAGAGGTTGAAGAGGTGAATATTGAAGGGTGACACATTCGGAAGGGTTATTTTCCTCAATTCTGTTTGGGTCTTGCACCCATAAAAACAGTGGAGACTTCATGGATCTGAATATTCTCAAAAAGAGGGGTCTTCAACATGTGGCTACATCTCCAAGTCCAGGCTAAAAGTGGGCCACAGGAACACAGGAGAAACTCCTGGTGGGCCCCAAAGCATGGCAGACCTGGAGTTGTTTTTAACTGCATATACATTCTTGGAAGAGGCAGAAAAGCAGAAAAAGAGTCACAAAGCAAGAGGTAGAGTATAGGAGGTATGTACGGTCATTTACAGTGGCCGTAGGGTAGGACTCTAAAATAAACTCCACCGATGGACCCAGAAACTACTTAATTGGTGGGCCCCTAGAAACCTCCACCTGTGGGCCCCAGGCACCAAAGACCGACACTGTCCAAGCCTGTGGTGGTCATGGCATGCTTGGAGCTATAGCGTAGTCACAGGTGGGAGACCTAGGATAACCTTATGGACATGGAGTTTGGAAGAAATGGAACCATTTCCCAGACATTGCATAGAATGAGACAGAACAGAACTCATTACCGGAAAATACAATGTTGTTCAAGTCTGACAGTTCACGTCTGCTACCAGCTGACAATGATAAATGACTGATCTCCTCCATTCTCTATTAATTACACAGAAAATAAGAATAGTGTCCTGTCACGCGGAGACGTCTACCTAGCTCAGAACACGACTTGTTGCACAGATAGATTACCAGTTTATTCATCATTACCTCCTGATGAGAGTTGCTGTCTTCGTAAGATATTATGAGGGGATTTTATTACTGCTGGTTCGACAGTTTTCTGGAACACAAAAGTTTTGCACAACATTTTAGGAAAGTGCCGTAATTTATGTCTGAAACCTCAGCTCATAACTGGTATGGATTTCTATTTGTATGTATTATGAAAGTGCCAATCAACTTCACAGAATGGAATTGTCAGTCAAGCAATTTCCCCATATAGGCACAAATAGGTAACATGAACAAAACCTACTCTAAAATTGTTGTCTGAAATCCGTCACCCTCTGGGAGGCAGAGTCTATGGGCCCGTCTACACGGCGTCGTTTTACAGTTGGATTTTGACATGGATTTCGGATTTTGAAACCGGTGAATATTCGACTGTCAACCATCCCCATAGACCTCAATAGAAAATCCCCGCTGTAGTCTGCACAGCTTGGATTTTCTTAGGTCGGATTTCTAAACCAACAGCTTAACAAAAAAACTTGGAACATGTACATTCTTCCACCGGATTTACAGTGGAAAATGTACTGTTCAATGCTAAGAAGCCGAAAACCGCTTCAAAAATCGGTCCGAAAACAGAGTGTAAAATACTGGTTAGATTCTGATTTAGAATCCAACCAGTAACATGTCCTTGCCTTGTGGATGCAGCCTTTGGCTATGTTCACACAGCTTAACTGCGGGGCGTAATTACGCCCCGCAGTTACGCCGTGTGGCCGGGGGCGGGAGCGGGGGAGGGAGTGGGGGGCCGGCACCGCGCCGGCCCATAGAGAATCACTGCTAGCGGCGCGTATACGCCGCTAGAAAGTGACATGTCAATTATCTCCCCCCTCGGCGTATTCGCCAAGCAGGGAGAGGAGACGTAATCCATAGTTCTCTATGAGAACTGTGGATTACCGTAATGAATGGGCCGTTTTCAGCCCGTAATTTGCGCACTTCGGCGCGTAATTACGGACCGAAATACGGCCCATTTTAAGCCGTGTGAACATGGCCTAAGGCTAACTTTTGGTGTTCACCAGAGCCCTGGTCTCTTGGTTGCAAGAGACTTAGGTTGCCCCACCAGAGAGGTGTAGGAAAACAAACGCCAATGGCAAGACAGACAGGACAAACAAGGGAAGACAGGGGAAAATAGGACTTAACACAGAATGACTAGATTGGGCAAATGAGCCGGAGTCAAGCCAGGAGAGAACGTGATACCAAATCAAGGATCAGAAGAATAGTCAAGGTAACAAACCGAAGGCCAAAACCAGAAAACACTAATGAAGTCTCAAGAAGGGAAAGGGCCAGGAAACAGGAAGATTCAAAGGCAATGAGTCCACAGAAAGACTGGGTTTAAAAACCCCACATCAGTCATTGATTGGACACAGGTGAGAACTCAGATTGGTTCTGCTCCAACCTCAGGCTAAGGTTAGGCAACAGGCTTGAAAGAGTCTAAAAGGGGCAGCGCACACCTAACAGTATCTCATGGACAGCCATAGATATGCCCATTTCTTAAGAATCAGGCACCCCATGTTATATGATTGATTTTTGCACATAGGTTCAATAATAGGGTGTCCTCTGATGTGGATGTGATAGAGCTGAAAAAATTGTCCACCACAGAAGAATTGCAGGTATCCATTGAAAACAGACTGATTACCGCCATTGTGCTCCCAATCGCGACATATGACTGTGAGACATGGACGCTGACCAAAGCAGACAGAAGAAAAGTCAATGCTTTTGAGCTGTGTTGCTGGAGAAGACTTCTTCAAATCCCATGGACTAGTCTCTCCAACAAAGATGTTCTTCATCATTTAAATCCAGAAGTGGTCCTGGAAGGCAAGATCACCAGACAGAAACTAATCTATTTTGGTCATGAGGAAAGGAAATGGTTTATGGTAATATGAAATAGAATGATCAGGGAATGAACATCATGCAACTGATAGAAGCTGTGGAAAAGAAGAACACCTGGTGAGAACTGGCCTATTGGGTATCCAAAGGGTCAGATACGACTGAATACAAAGAAGAAAACATTTGGAAACATTGACTATCTATTAAAAGTCTTGCAGCAACCTGACTGCACCAAAACCACATTTTAGCATCTGGGCTGTGGATGTAAGTCTCGGACCAACAATGGTTCTGCTAAACCAAACTTATGTAGGCCATAAACAGCAGCAATAGTCACAAACCACAGTTAGTACAGTTAGTAGGGACCACAACCACAGAGATTACCAGGCTCGGACTGGCCCACAGTTTCTTTTAAACTGTATATACATCCTTGGGAGAGACAGAAAAGCAGAGAGAAAGATGCAAAAAGCACGGTAGAGTATAACAGATATGTAGGATAGCTGTTGGGTGAACCCCTCAATCAATTCCACTGGTGGGCCCCATAATCAACTCCACTGGTGGGCCCTTGAATCACCTTCACTGGTGGGCCCCAGAATCAACTCCACTGGTGGGCCCCTGAATCACCTTCACTGGTGGGCCCCTGAATCAACTCCACTGGTGGGCTCCAGAATCACCTCCACTGGTGGGCCCCAGAATTAACTCCACTGGTGGACCCCAGAATCCACTCCACTGGTGGGCCCCAGAATCATCTCCACTTGTGGGCTCTAGCTACCCCAGTTCGAAACAGGAGCATACAAGCAATTCCATAGTAGCGCCACAAGCCCTGCATCAGAGACTGCTATTTGGCCCTGCTATGACTCATGTGTGTAATGAATGTGGAGGCCCTGGTCATTAGCAGCCTGTTAGAAAACATGAATTCCTGCGGCTACCCTTCTCCAGTTGCTGGTACATGAGTCATGAGATGATCACTTACATGGTGCAGCAAGAGATATAATTCATTATAGTCCTCTTGTTCCTGTCAAATTGTGTTTTAACACTTTAAAATATTTATAACCCTTGAGTGAAGCACAAACGAGAGATGTTCTGCACGTTACATAACAAGACTAAGTGCGCCCAGTGGCTTGTTGTTCCTGGCCCAGAATTGGTTTCCTCTTAGACATCTCTTAAGTTATCCGTGTCTGGGTTATTTTGGCCCTAGCTTGACTTGTATTTGGGACAGTGGTCAATAACAGGACATAGGTTGCAGAAAAGCCATGGTGACATTTGGTGGCCAACAGTTCATGGCAAAACCTTTGCACTACCCCCTAGAATGTGACCCCAATATTCTCCTACATGGAATTACAGACGTGCTTCCAATTTTGGGCAACAAAATGACACGTGAAGACTTAACTGCGTTGTCTCATGAAGACAAACTCTCTCTAAATTCCTATTCCACATCTTATCATGAGGGTGCCCTGCTTGGGATAGTCCTCTATGAGGTAGACTCTATGCAATTGAATGGACAACCACTAATTTGCTACTACATTAGAAATGCATAGCAAGACATAGCTTCCCTGGATGATGACAAGTGATATAAGACCTTTAGGTGGGTTCCCCAGTTTTGTTTTGTTTTTAAAAACCTAAAAAACATTTAAGGTTAAATATGAGGGAGAGGGTTCCATGTTCAAGATCTCAACTTTTCGACAACGTGGAGAACGGCTACAGAAAGCATTAACCTATTGAAAAATGTGTAATAGAGAGTTCTCACTTTACCACAAGATAGGTATAAAATGTCTGATTGTTAGGGGGCCCCACTGCTGGGACCCCTACCAATTACTACAATGGTGGTCGAAAGCCCCTACGGCTTTGCAGTGAGAAAACGCTAAATAAAGTGGTAGTAGAGCATTGGCTCTGCCTCTCCATCTAATGTCTATGGTGCTAGCGGAAACTAGTGGGGCCTCCGGTGGATGGGTGATAAGTGTCCATTGTGGGACTCTTTTAATTTCCTATGTGGTGGAGCTGCAAAGAAATCGAATATATTTGTTTTCACATTGCATCTATTTGATGGGGATCCCACTTGGAACCATTATGTGATCAGCTTCAAGGGGATATCTCATCATAGACATTGATGGCATATTGATATGCTATCAATTTCTGACAGGTGCAGGTCCCTGAGGTTGAACGCACCATGAAACCTCTTCATTTTTACTCGAAACTCAATGGGACAGTCCCGACTATCTCTCCAATTAAAACAGAGAGATTTTAGGGATTGTTCTAGAGATAGGTGCAGGTCCCAGAGGTGGGACCCACACCCAGTGTCACAGTGGGTCCACAAGTGGAATTTCATTTTGGGGACCCACCAGTGGAGTTGATTCTGGGGCCCACCAGTGGAGTTGATTCTGGGGCCACCAGTAGAGTTGATTCTGGGGGCCACCAGTGGAGTTGATTTTGGGGCCCACCAGTGGAGATGATTCTGGGGCCACCAGTGGAGTTGATTCTTGGGGCCACCAGTGGAGTTGATTCAGGGGCCCACCAGTAGGGTTGATTCTGGAGCCCATCAGTAGAGTTGATTCTGGGGGCCCATCCTACAGCTGCTGTACCTGCCTCTTATACTCTGTCTCTTGGTTTTGCCTCTTTCTCTGCCTTTCTGCCTCTCCCAAGGATGTACATGCAGTTTAAAAGAAACTCCAAGTCTGCCATGCTCAGGGGCCCACCAGAAGTTTCCCCGTTCCCCCCTGGGAGAGTCCAAGCCTGGCCAAATCTATCTGACATCGATGGCATATCCCATCAATATGCCACCAATGTCTATGGTGGGAATACCCTTTTAATGTTGAGGAAACTTTCTAACTAGTAGAGATTGTTTGAGGTGGAGAACCAGAAATCACTGCCACAAATGAGTAATCTGAATTTTTTTCCCTAAAACGTAGCTAAAAATAATTCTAATAATTAAAAGAAAAAAAATCAAACATTGGCAAAAATATATAAAAATCTCCTCACAGCTACATATATAACCATACAAGAATCAATAGATCCAGTACTAGAGGGGTCAAAGAGATTGTGTAACTCACCACAGTCAGATGTCATGTGATTAAAGATTCGTCCACTCCTCAACATAATTCCAAAGAGTGTCCATTAACTCCAAAGTGTTGCTAAATGGAGGGGAGATTTTCACCCTAGAAAGCCCTCTGAAAAAAACAGACCCTTTGTAGAGCAAACGCCCCGAAAGGGGTGACCCACATAATTAGACCCTCCCTACTACTCACCCTGTGTGAACACCCATATGTGTTTCATCCAACTCATCAGTGGGAAAAGGGTGAGAACAGACAAAAACTTTACAACAAGGTGGAACCGATGAAAAGAAAAACAGATAGGATAGACCTATACGAGGCCAGTAGATAGTAGCCAGTAGAAGTGGAGAACCACTTTAGTATTAGCTGTATGGGCAGTGTAAGGGTGACAGTGGTGATTGTACATTGCTGTAATGGCCAAGTTAGACCATTTGCTGACCACCTGCTTTATATGACATAAAAGACCAGGACACTAATTGCAGGAAATCCATTTGGCAGGTGAACTTATGGACATAATTAAAAAGATGTCCATGCATTGCTCTGCATCACATTGGTGATATCTCCTTGTGATATATGGCCTTCTCTCCAACCCTTGCCAAGCAGCTATCAACCACGTCATTAATATCGATAGTGGATCGACACCTTTGGTCGGTGAAAACTCTTAGCTTATAGGATCGGCAAGTAGGATCGGCATGCTACAGTGGGTATGGAAAGTATTCAGACCCCTTTAAATTGTTCACTTTCTTTCATTGCAGTGATTTGGCAAGATCCAAAAAGTTTATTTTTTGCTCATTAATGTACACTCTGCACCCCCCCATCTTGAAAGAAAAAAAAAACAGAAGTTTAGATTTAACTCACATGCTGTCCATTTCCTTCTGAGCCTCCTTGAGATGGTTCTACTCCTTCATTGGAGTCCAGCTGTGTTTAAACTGATTGGACTTGATTAGGGAAGGCACACACCTGTCATTATAAGACCTCACAGCTCACAGTGCATGTCAGAGCACATGAGAATCATGAGGTCTAAGGAACTGCCCAAGGAGCCTAGAGACAGAATTGTGGCAAGGCACATATCTGGCCAAGGTTACAAAAGTATTTCTGCAGCACTCAAGGTTCCTAAGAGCACAGTGGCCTCCATAATCCTTAAATGGAAGAAGTTTGGGATGACCACAACTCTTCCTCGACCTGGCCGTCCAACCGAACTAAGCAATCGTGGGAGAAGAGCCTTGGTGAGGGAGGTAAAGAAGAAGCCCAAGATCACTGTGGCCGAGCTCCAGAGATGCAGGAGGGAGATGGGAGAAAGTTCCACAAAGTCACGGATCACTGCAGCCTCCAGCAGTCGGGGCTTTATGGCAGAGTGCGGCCGACGGAAGCCTCTCCTCAGTGCAGGACATATGAAAGCCACAGACGGAAGCCTCTCCTCAGTGCAGGACATATGAAAGCCGCAGACAGTTTCCAAAAAACCCATGAAGGATCCTAGACTATGAGAAATAAGATTCTCTGCTCTGAGGAGACGAAGATTGAACTTTTTGGTGTTAATTGTAAGCGGTGGAGAAAACCAGGCCCTGCTCATCACCTGCCCAATACAATCCCAACAGTGACACATGGTGGGGGCAGCATCATGCTATGGGGGCAGGGACAGGACGACTGGTTGCAATTGAAGGAAAGATGAATGCGGCCAAGTACAGAGATATCCTGGATGAAAACCTTTTCCAGACACTCTGGACCTCAGACTGGACCGAAGGTTCTTCTTCCAACAAGACAATGACCCTAATCAAACAGCTAAAATAAGAAAGCAGCGGCTTCAGGACAACTCTGTGACCATTCCTGACCGGCCCAGCCAGAGCCCTGACCTAAACCCATTGGAGCATCTCTGGAGAGACTTGAAAATGGCTTCCACCAACATTCACCATCCAACCTGAGGGATATGGAGAGGATCTGCAAGGAAGAATGGCAGAGGATCCCCAAATCCAGGTGTGAAAAACCTTGTTGCATCATTCCCAAGAAGACTCATGGCTGTACTGGCTCAAAAGCTGCTCAATACTGAGCAAAGGGTCTGAATACTTATGACCATGTGATATTTCAGTTTTTCTTGTTTAATAAATTTGCAAAAATATCTACATTTCTGTTTTTTTTCTTTCAAGATGGGGGGAGCAGGGTGTACATTAATCAGCAAAAAATGAACTTTTTGGATCTTGCCAAATGGCTGCAATGAAACAAAGAGTGAAAAATGTAAAGGGGTCTGAATACTTTCAGTACCCACTATACATAGTCTAAGGAATTAGGAATTAGTGATGTCTATACGTATAGACAGATCCAGTGGATGTTTACTAAGCTATCGTTTAGCATATGGTGGGGACATGTGTTTCCCATATGAAGGATTTCTGTTATCTTCCATTTCTTTCCCAGTGTGTAGAAGGAAACACTTCCTGTAAATGACGTTTGGGATATCTCTGATGAATTGTGAGGCGCTCTATAGAAATTCCTGTTTTCATTTTAGGAATGGGGGCTGGGATTTTTCTGGATAGGAAATATGTCTCAGTTGATTCAATGGTAAAGTAGAAGAAGATGAGATGGATTGTAGGTGCTGGGTCTATCTAAGGTTTATTGAGTACTGTCCAAGTTTGGCTGCTGTGGACACTTCCAAATGATGAAGTAGATACCTCTTTCCATAGTAAAACCATCAGAAAAAGTGTCATCAGAAATCGACTTTGGGCGACATGTCAGGAAAGAGGCGCCTCCACACCAGTTTTAAAGCGCATTAAATGAGTGTATAATGTGCCTGAATGAAGGAACCTGAAAAATCTGGCGCCTGGTATACCTTGCATAGTATAATTGATGCACCTAATCTAGGTGCATATCATAATGTAGGCGCATAGCATATCATTGCTTGCATATTTCATGCGCCTACTTTAGGCACATTCAAAAGTGTCGTGCCTGGTGTATAATGCGCCTATTTTTGGTGTACGACAGTAATTTATATAGAAAATAGGGCGTAGATTATTGCCGCAAAATAAAACAAAAAATGGCGTAGCCCTAATGGGACATGTCGCCCTTATTGTTTAAATCACGTTTTTATGTTAAACACATTTTTTTTAGGAATGTTTGGTTCTGCTTTTTTTGCACCACTATATTTAAAAGAAAAATTCTAAAATCCTGCAGTTCTCACTTTGGCCACTAGGCCTAATAATAGTCTGACACTTCCTGTTTTATAGGGAAAACTTCTCTGCAGTCTCCTCATTATCAGCACAGGCAGGATTACACTGAAAGTTGACATCAATGTGTATAGATAACACAGGATCCACCAGTCACAATAGGAGATGTCACAGCTCCCCCTCCCTGCACACTGAATTGTTCCCTGGCCATGGATCATCCCTAGTAAACTCTCCTATAGAAGCCAATGGGTCTGCTCCTGTTCACAGGCTCCTATGTCCATGAAGCTGTGGTAAAAGATCTCTCTAAATTCTGTTAAAAGCTTGGTAGCCCAGGTTATTGTACTGGGTCGCCCTTGTCGGGGGCGGGTACCCTGTGGTGTGGATAGGCAGTTCCAGCTTACGTGGGCAAAAAATAGGGTTAATGTAGGTTTCTTGATGCACTTTGTTATGAAATATTGAAAGTTATATTTTAACTATCTAAGCCCAGGGTATACACAATTTTGTAGCTTTGTTTTTGACTTTGTCAGTATTGTCAGGCATCATATCTGTCGTGGTGCCCTTACCCTTATATTTACTTTAGGGCAATTGTGGTTTTGTAAAAGCAGTTCAGGCAAGATGGCTGCCCCCATAATCATATACAGACAACAGAAATAAAAAGAAGAAAGTAATATGTATCAGTGCCTGGTTTTAATTAGAAAAAAATTGTTGATAGATTCATTTTTAAAAGTCATCGTTCTTTGTAGTTGTGGTGGCTGTGAAGAGTCTCAGGTTGGAGCTCACATCTCCATAGACATGTTCTTTTTGGATGATCTACTCTTCTTCCAGCTGAAACAGGGTTGTTTGCAGTACAGAGAAAGATCATGCACGGTGCCAATGGTTGGTCTTGTCACCCGCTTACTAGGTATCAAGTACCTGTACAGGACTAAAAGAACCACATTGTTAGCAAACATGGGTGGTGGAGAATTGGCATGGAAATAAGCACCAGGCCCTACTGTGCTGGATGGCACAACGCAGTTCCCAAATGAAGGTCCATTTTTATTTTTGCTATGTGGTCCCCTCTCTTGTATTTTGATATAAGGGGACTTTGGTCATGAGTTCTAGTTAATCTCTATACCAGCCCGGGTTGGCTTTTAGCAAATTATTTAAAAGGGGGTTTTGCAAGAAGTGATTTCCCTCACGTAACGGGTGATAACCCCCTCTTGGGTTTTAAAAAAAAAGGGGTTTTGGGTTTTCTGTGTTTAAAAAAAACAATTTTCCCCTCTGTTGTTCGTCCACCTCCCTCCGTTCCTGTTTACTCAGTTCTGTAGTTGAGAAAAACCCTTTTTGGGCTAATCACAGGGAAAAATGTATTGGAAAAGTTAGGGGTTTTGTTTGTACCTCTTATTGCCAGGGAGAAGATAAGCCCGAGCAGGCAGGTTCTTTATTTGTTCAAAAATGATGCAGGGGGGGGGTTTGGAGGCTCAGCAGGGGCCGGAACATCTTATGTTTTTCAGATAATTACATTACAAAACCCGGGGTTCTCTATGCAGCGACCAGGGTTTTTTCTCCCCAGTCCCTTCCCAAAATCGTTCATGTCCCCCGCCCAGTAAGAAAGTGCAAAACAAGAAGCGGCGGCCAGATTGCTCCGTGGCTCCGGGCGAAATGATGTAAACAGTCAGGAAACTGGGGATGTAAGAAAAGGTGCAGCTCTACGGCTTCACTTTTTTTAATGACAATATTAGAGAAGTGATTGAATACACATTTTGGAGGATCCCACGTCAACATTAGATCGTGGTAAAAACCCCTTTAAGGATATTGTTACTACAAGACAATGTTTTCTAAAGATCGGTTTCTCTGTCATTTTTCTTATACAGGTCTTCAGTCTCGCTGAGTTACAGCCATGCCTCTCGGGAAAAATGGAAAGAAGAAAATTGAAGACATCAGTATGGTGTACAACATCAAAGAGAAGCTGGGAGCGTGAGTATCATTTCCTTCAACAAACTGGCGTTCCTCCTTATTGCTTCCTTAGGTTGTGATGACTGAGTGTCTTCTTTACAGTCAGACGTATGACGAGAAAGAGTCACACTATGGTGAACCCGGTCTTTAAAAATGGCGCATATACCAGTATGATAGGCATACAAGACGTATAAGACATTTCCATTGGTTTTGCCCGTTGTGTAATTTGGAGCAAAACATTTTACATTTTCAGGTATGGAAGATTGTTTGTAATGTTATCGCTGTGAATTTCTCGTATGGTTTAGACATTTTCCCAGATAGTAGTGATTGAGGACCTAGTGTCACTTGTATCAAGAGAAATAAGAGAAATAACATAGAAATTGACTGAGGTATTGGTGGAAAGGGACTCCCTGGGTTACAGTGGGGCACCAACAAGTCTCTCTGGGTATTTAGATTTAAAGGGGTTTTGCCACAATCTCACTTCATACCTCCTGCATCCAGCTCTTCAGCTCTGTGCTCAGAAGGGGGGCGTGTGTGATTTGTTTGAATTGCAGATCATGTGACCCAGCAGGATGACATCACAAGGCCTTTCCTCTCTGTAGTCAAAGAAAGGTCTGTTTATGTGTAGTGCTGTGAGTAGCTACAATATAGCTCAGAGGTAAAGTTTTTACCTCCAGACACAAGGGTCCTAGGTTCAAATCCCTGCAGGAACCAAACATTGGATTTTATTTCTCTTTATCAATGCACAGACCTGACTGAGGTTTCTTTTTTAATTTATTTGCACTGTATGACTTATTACTAAGGAGCACAGAGGACGGGAGTAGAATGACAGCACCTGGGGTTTGAACACTCAGTAGCTGCCTGAGAGGAGAGGTCTGAGCATGTGCGACCAGGACTGAGGAGCTCTCAGCCCTGGTCATATCCCCTGGAGACGAGCTGTAAACAATGGGTCACTAAAGGAGCAGCTAAGACAAAAACGGTGCAGAATCTTTAATAATGATGAATGGTGAAAATGTTTATTGTTTACGGTAATTTGCAAGCTTCCCACGTCAATTTTACTTCGTGGCCAAACCCCTTTAAGGTTAGGGAAGCAAACTGAATCTTTGCCCTGTGTAAAGGGCAGTCCATCTAAAATTCTGGATTACAGGATTATGTTATGGTATTATCTAAAGAAAAAAAAAATGCTATGAGTAAGAGTCTTTAGGACTGGATACGCATCAGCTTTTTGTATCCTGTGCATAAGACTTCACATTTGAATTATTGCCATTCACAATAAGGGTATGTTCACACTGAATTTTCATTGTTCAAATCAGCTTCAAAACCTCGTCTGAAAAGCACCAAAAGCGCCTTTTCAGATGAGCTTTTAACAAGGTTTTGGACGAAGTTTTCCAAAACTGTTCTCTTTCTGAAACACACATGCAAATAAATAGCCAAGGCAAAACACAGCACCGAAAAACATGCCAAAAAATGCTTCTAAAAGCACGCCGAGGTTTTGGACAGAGTTTTGAAGCTCTCCATTGTTTTCTATGGGGATTTTCATACAGTTTTGTTTGCCTTTTTGGGCATAAGAGGCATTCCCATATTCTAAATGCTCTAAATGTCTCATACATGCAGCTCCTACTTCTGGGACCACCACCAATCTCGGGAAAAAGATCTCCTAAACCAATGTCCTTATTTGTGCTGTGGCCACTGAGAGTGGAGAAAGGGCTGTTTCCAATCACTTCTAAAGGAATTCTGAGTACAATGCTTTCTCAACATACAATATTAATTGGTTCCAGGCAATGTTGGACTGGGCTTCTTTGAGCCCACCAGTGGTGTTGATTCTTGCGGCCTACCAGTGGTGTTGATTCTTGGGGCTCACCAGTGCAGTTGATTCTTGGGGCCCGACCAGTGGAGTTGAAACTTGGGGTTCAACTATGGAGTTGATTCTTGAAGCCCACCAGTGGAGTTAATTTTTGGGACCCACCAGTGGAGTTCATTCCTGGGGCCCACCAGTGGAGTTGATTTTTGGGGCCACCCGTGGAGTTGATTCTTGGGGCCCACTAGAGGAGTTGATTTTTGGGACACACCAGCGGAGTTGATTCCTGAGGTCCACCAGTGGAGTTGATTCTTGGGGCCACCA
This sequence comes from Phyllomedusa bahiana, assembly GCA_025379985.1. NCBI lineage: Eukaryota > Metazoa > Chordata > Amphibia > Anura > Hylidae > Phyllomedusa > Phyllomedusa bahiana. The sequence continues at coordinate 69,089 of JAODAL010003453.1, forward strand.
GTGGAGTTGATTCTTAGGGCCCTCCAGTGGAGTTGATTCTTGGGGCCCTCCAGTGCAGTTGATTCTTGGAGCTCAGCAGTTGAGTTGATTCTTGTGGCCCACCAATGAAGTTGATTCCTGGGGCCCACCAGTGGAGTCGATTTTTCGAATCCACCAGTGGAGTTGATTCTTTGAGGCTTTCTGCCTCTTTTTCTGCCTTTCTCCCTGAAAAGCTGCCAAAAGCCTGCCATTCTCAGGTTTCCCCTTCTCCTCTATGAGCCAGTCCTAGTCTAGTTCCAGGACGACCATTGTATGTGGAAACCATAACTTTATGGAAAACTGGTGATTGGTTCTAAAGCCCAAAAATGTCCCCAACATAATGTAAAATGATAATGAAAGAAAGTTAGACAGAATTAATCTTGATAAAGCCTATAACATCCATATAACATCAGAAAGAGCTGCTGGCAGCTGGAAACCATTTTGTATTATGAAGCCAATAGATTATATGTACTTTATACACAATGTACCAAACAAAAAGAAAATGCTCATCCTGGCACATGTAAGAGCAGTACAGGGCATGTAGTACTGCACTGTGCAATAGAGAGGCGCTATAGACTGCCAATCACTGCCTGCACCGCACTAATACATGTAAGAGCAGTACAGAACATGTAGTACCACACTGTACTGTAAAGAGGCGCTTTAGACCAATCACTGCATGCACTGCACCAATACATGTAAGAGCAGTACAGAACATGTAGTACCGCACTGTACTGTAGAGAGGCGCTATAGACCACCAATCACTGCATGCACCTCACTAATACATGTAAGAGCAGTACAGGACCTGCAGTACCACACTGTACTGTAGAGAAGTGCTATAGACCACCAATCACTACATGTACCTCACTAATACATGTAAGAGATGCTACTAGACTGCCAATTACTGCATGCACCTAATACCTGTAAGAGCAGACCACTGACTTTTATCTTTCGGTAGAATCCTTCGGAAGGGGAAAAATCTCCCCTTGAGGAGAGGAACCAATAAATTGGTCGGTGTGAGGATTGACTTGCCATTCAGACCTCACTGACTGTTTTGCATAAAGCAAAGGCTTATGGGAAAAGAGCTGGGGCGCTCCACAGCGCCCTCTATTGGATGTAGTGATCCTCAGTTCACATGTAGCTCGCAGGAGCTTAGCAATGAGAAAGGGATTTGAGCCAAACCAGTTAAAGGGAATGTCATCAAATAATGACTTATTGTTTAACCCACATTTTTATGCTAAACACATTTTTTAGGAATTTTTGGTTATGTTTTTTTTTAATTTTCCAGATCACTTTCAGTATTTTTTTTAATAATTCCCAAGTCCTGCAGTTTTCACTTTGGCCACTAGGCCTAATAATCGTCTGACACTTTCTGTTCTGTTTAGAGAGATTTTCAGTGTCTGCTCATTATCAGCACCAAGAGGGTCACACTGAAAGGAGACACCAATGTGTACAGATAACACAGAATCCACCAGTCACAAGAGGAGATGTCACAGCTCCCCCACTCCCCTCCCTTCACAGTGAAAACTCTCCTATACAAGTCTATGGGACAGAAACTGTCTTAAGAATCCTATGGGCATGAAGCTGCTGTAAAGCATCTCTCTGACTGCTGTTAAAGCAGTGCAAGCAAGAATGTCTTCCCCACAATCATATATAGACGGCCGAATAGAGAAATCTACAATCAGGAAATAAAAACGACTGAGAGGAAAAGAATATGGATCAGGGGCTTGATTTAATAAGTAAAAAAAAAAAATTGCCGACAGATTCCCTTTAAGTTCAACTACAGACAGCTGTTTTGGGGTATTTGCCCCTTGTCAGTGCAGTGTAGAACTTACTGGTTGGCTGGGTGAGAGGCAAGAGTGGCTTCGAAAGGGGAAATCGGTAGAATCCTTGTAAGACAAGAAACACCAGGAGGTTTACACAGAGAACCTGGGCCTTGCTGGAAATGTAAGTCTGGGTGGAGAAAAGCTATGTAGAGGTCAGTTATTTTAAGCTAAGCCATCACTCCACAATGTTCTTCAACAAATTATTTTTAGACAATTTTTTTTTCTTTTCTAGGATGTTGAAATCATGAGCACTGCAGAATTAGCGTTGCCATAACTGTTAGCATACAATCGTCTGACTAGAAGATAGATTACATAAGAACATCACCACAACATCTTAATGGGGACTGGTATAAGCAGTAAAGGCTGTGGGAAGCCTTATGTGAAGCCATATCTGCACAGTGAAGGCAATAGCTACTAGCCTGTCAACTCCCAGTTGACCCTTGGTGCAGAGCCATCTTATCCATTGGTCACACTGGGCACTTGCCCGGGGGCCAGACAAGCATACGGCTGCAGCTAGTGAATACAGGTCCCACAAATTTGGTGCACATGCCCTGGATCCCTAGGTTGGCACCACTTATTTAATTGTTTGTGTATTTTTAGGACCATGGTGAAGCAGGAAGCTTTTGGCTCCCTGCTCTACCAATTATTCTTGTAGGCTGCAAGCTCCCTAAGATATTAAAGGGATGTCCTGACATAAGCAGAGTGATGGTATGAGTGTGCTTGGGGTTGGTTAGAGGGCATGGCCTCCTGTGGTGTTATGTTGTGGATAGAGGCATGGCGTTGTGTGGTCTATGTACTTGGGCAGGGCTCATGTGGTGTTATGTTGTGGATAGAGGCATGGCCTGGTGTGATCTATGTACTTGGGTAGGACTCATGTAGTGTTATGTTGTGGATAGAGGCATGGCCTGGTGTGAGCTATGTACTTGGGTAGGACTCATGTGGTGTTATGTTGTGGATAGAGGTATGGCCTGGTGTGATCTATGTACTTGGGCAGGGCTCATGTGGTGTTATGTTGTGGATAGAGGTATGGCCTGGTGTGATCTATGTACTTGGGTAGGGCTCATGTGGTGTTATGTTGTGGATAGAGGTATGGCCTGGTGTGATCTATGTACTTGGGTAGGGCTCATGTGGTGTTATGTTGTGGATAGAGGTATGGCCTGGTGTGATCTATGTACTTGGGCAGGGCTCATGTGGTGTTATGTTGTGGATAGAGGCATGGTCTGGTGTGATCTATGTACTTGGGTAGGGATCATGTGGTGTTATGTTGGGGATAGAGGTATGGTCTGGTGTGATCTATGTACTTGGGTAGGACTCATGTGGTGTTATGTTGTGGATAGAAGCATGGTCTGGTGTGGTCTATGTACTTGGGCAGGGCTCATGTGGTGTTATGTTGTGGGGTGAGGCAGGCCTGGTGTTTCTATGTTTCTTGGGTAGGACTCATGTAGTGTTATGTTGTGAATAGAGGCATGGCCTGGTGTGATCTATGTACTTGGGTAGGGCTCATGTGGTGTTATGTTGTGGATAGAGGTATGGTCTGGTGTGATCTATGTACTTGGGTAGCACTCGTGGTGTTATGTTGTGGATAGAGGCATGGCCTGGTGTGATATATGTACTTGGGCAGATCTCGTGGTGTTATGTTTTGGATAGAGGCATGGCCTGGTGTGATATATGTACTTGGGAAGATCTCGTGTTGTTATGTTTTGGATTTGAGGCATGGGCCTGGTGTGATTTTATGTACTTGGGTAGGACTCATGTGGTGTTATGTTGTGGATAGAGGTATGGCCTGGTGTGATCTATGTACTTGGGTAAGGCTCATGTGGTGTTATGTTGTGGATAGAGGCATGGCCTGGTGTTATCTATGTACTTGGGTAGGACTCGGTGTTATGTTGTGGATAGAGGCATGGCCTGGTGTGATCTATGTACTTGGGTAGGACTCATTTAGTGTTATGTTGTGGATAGAGGTATGGCCTGGTGTGATCTATGTACTTGGGTAGGACTCGGTGTTATGTTGTGGATAGAGGTATGGCCTGGTGTGATCTATGTACTTGGGCAGGGCTCATGTGGTGTTATGTTGTGGATAGAGGTATGGCCTGGTGTGATATATGTACTTGGGTAGGACTCATGTGGTGTTATGTTGTGGATAGAGGCATGGCCTGGTGTGATCTATGTACTTGGGCAGGGCTCTTGTGGTGTTATGTTGTGGATAGAGGCATGGCCTGGTGTGATCTATGTACTTGGGCATGGCCTCCTGTGGTGTTACGTTGTGGATAGAGGCATGGCCTGGTGTGATCTATGTACTTGGGTAGGGCTCATGTGGTGTTATTTTGTGGATAGAGGCATGGTCTGGTGTGATCTATGTACTTGGGTAGGACTCATGTAGTGTTATGTTGTGGATAGAGGTATGGCCTGGTGTGATCTATGTACTTGGGTAGGGCTCATGTGGTGTTATGTTGTGGATAGAGGCATGGTCTGGTGTGGTCTATGTACTTGGGTAGGACTCGTGGTGTTGTGTTGTGGATAGAGGTATGGCCTGGTGTGAGCTATGTACTTGGGCAGGGCTCATGTGGTGTTATGTTGTGGATAGAGGTATGGCCTGGTGTGATCTATGTACTTGGGCAGGGCTCATGTGGTGTTATGTGTGGATTATGGTATGGCCTGGTGTGATCTATGTACTTGGGTAGGGCTCATGTGGTGTTATGTTGTGGATAGAGGTATGGCCTGGTGTGATCTATGTACTTGGGCAGGGCTCATGTGGTGTTATGTTGTGGATAGAGGCATGGCCTGGTGTGATCTATGTACTTGGGCAGATCTCGTGGTGTTATGTTGTGGATAGAGGCATGGCCTGGTGTGATCTATGTACTTGGGTAGGACTCGTGGTGTTATGTTGTGGATAGAGGCATGGCCTGGTGTGATCTATGTACTTGGGTAGGACTCGTGGTGTTATGTTGTGGATAGAGGCATGGCCTGGTGTGATCTATGTACTTGGGTAGGGCTCATGTGGTGTTATGTTGTGGATAGAGGCATGGTCTGGTGTGATCTATGTACTTGGGTAGGACTCGGTGTTATGTTGTGGATAGAGGCATGGCCTGGTGTGATCTATGTACTTGGGTAGGACTCATGTAGTGTTATGTTGTGGATAGAGGTATGGCCTGGTGTGATATATGTACTTGGGCAAAATGTCGTGGGGGTTATGTTGTGGATAGAGGTATGGCCGGGTGTGATATCTGGACTTGGGTAGGCCCTCATGTGGTGTTATGTTGTTGAATAGAGGCATGGCCTGGTGTGATCTATGAAACTTGGGCAGGGCTAAATGTGGTGTTATTTTGTTGATAGAGGAATGGTCTGGTGTGATCTAGGTACTTGGGTAGGGCTCATGTGGTGTTATGTTGTGGATAGAGGCATGGCCTGGTGTGATATATGTACTTTGGCTCCCGCCATGCTATTTCTCGGGGCACATAATGCTGTAGAGAGGGTCCTGCTGCTTGGTGTAGGTTGTGACTCTTGGTTTAGGATGTGGTTTGCTTTTATTTTGACCGAAAGCAGGATATGGTTCCCAGGTTCTGACCTATTCTTTTTGTCCTCAGCTGAGGCTACAGTAGCTCCATAAAATACTGATTTTTTTATCACTGGTTTTCACAGTGTGATACAATAGATGTAAAAAGTGAGCTACGCGGCAGCTCTTTCCATACGTAATGCTATCCGCATCCGAGGATGCATATAAATTCAGACTGTTCTTCATGCGACTGGTGAAATCAAAGGATTATTTATCAAAATGTGGCATGAAAACAAGAACCGGTCACATATTCAGTTTCCTTGGCAGTAATTACTTCTATTTATCATTGTCATAATGGAAGGTTCATGGTCTGAGAAACATTGAGAAATGCATATGAAGACAATTTAGGAGCTTATTGATGACTATACTGTAAGTACGTGAACCCTCAAGATTGCCTAATGTCTTTACGATTTATGGAAATCTATCAGTTCCAGTAAGATGTATATTTTATCTCCCCCTCCTTATGTCTTTAGTGATATGGCTATGGCATTGGTGATCAATGGGATGAATCTAGATACAATACCTCCCCCAACTCCAGGATCAGACTGGATCACAGGGGAACAGGAGAAAAATTGTGGGCTCCTGAGAGAAGCAGGCTAGGGTCAGCTTTTAGGGAGACAGACAGGAAGTAAGAGGCATTTACATCTAGTGCAGTCACGTACGGGAGCTGTAGGGTGGACCCAAGAATCAACTCCACTGGTGGGGTCCATAAATCAATTCCACTGGTGGGCCCCAAGAATCAACTTCACTGGTGGGCTCCATAAATCAACTCCACTGGTGGGCTCCATAAATCAACTCCACTGGTGGGCTCCATAAATCAACTCCACTGGTGGGCTCCATAAATCAATTTCACTGTTGGGCTCCATAAATCAACTCCACTGGTGGGCTCCATAAATCAACTCCACTGGTGGGCTCCAAGAATCAACTCCACTGGTGGGCTCCAAGAATCAACTCCACTGGTGGGCTTCATAAATCAACTCCACTGGTGGGCTCCATAAATCAACTCCACTGGTGGGCCCCAGGGCCCCTTTCTGCCATTGCCCAGTTCTACCATCTTCAATGGAGACCAAGCAAGCTAAGTCATACCTAAACTAAACATGTTTGCTAAAGTGGTCTTCAACTGAAGATGGATCATATTTTTAATGTCCAATGCCCTAAGGAAGAGTGGTGCAGTTGGTAGCAATTATTAGTATTTTGCAAGAATTGTAGAGAGGGTTTCCTTCACTTTACTGGAAATGGGGACTTAACATTAGGACCTTATGTATCACTTGACATTGTTATATGTTCTCCAACAAATAACTGTACCTACAAACAAATCCACCAATAGTAGTTTTAATATGACATGTTTCCAGGTCCCCCTATGGCCACTGCACAGTGCCAACAGGGCTGACATCTAGGATAGAAGGTAATACTTATTTACCCTACCTTTCTTACTGGACTTTAAAAAGGCATTATGGTACAGGAGCTGAGAAGCTCAAGCGCCCTCTGTTGGATAAACAAATCCTCAATTTGCTTTTGACCCACTGGGTCTTTGGAAAGCAAGAAGGGATATTTAGCCAAACCAGCATCACCCATCTGTATACAGCCATTTCGGGGTGTTTGCCCCTTGTCAGTCCAGAGCAGAGCGATGCTGGCTTGGCTGAATGGGAGTCAATGAGTGGCTCAGAAAGAGAAGATCTCTCCTTAGGGAGAGCGCTGTATAGGCGTGTGGAGATTCGAAATTGGCTTTCTGCACTCCACGAAGCATCTGCATATCACAAGGCATTATGGGAAAGGAGCTGAGAAGCTCAAGCGCCCTCTGTTGGATGTAACAAATCCTCAATTTTGACCCACTGGATCTTTGGAAAGCAAGAAGGGATATTACTGGACTTTAGTCTCATATAGTCGAGTTGCAGTGAGAGTGGAAACCAACCTCCATAGATTATATGGTTGTTTTGGGGCGAAACTGGTCATGTGACATAATTTTAAGGGGTATTCTCCACCATATCCACTGGTTATTTAAAAAATCTGAAGGCCTGGTTTTGCACTTTCCCTGGAGGATGCAGCCAGTATTTGGCAGAGGTGGGTACACCAGCACAGGGTATGGGCGCCATCTTGGATTTGGCACCTTCACACAACTCTGCTCATCAGTTCACGGGTGGGGGCACAGCTCTGACAGCCCTACCCACACCCTTGAGCCATCTTCCAATTGCCCTTTGAGGGCAAAGATAATGCTGATGTGGCCCTCAGCAAAAATGAATTTGACACCCCTACTATAGGAAGTCCAGAAAGTCATATATAAATTGATGTAGAAAATAGGGATTAGCCTGTTTGAGGTTCTCAGAGACATTGGGCAGGGTTTACTCACCAGTTTGGTGCTAGATACTGATCTCAAATACCAGTAAGTCTCCCGACTGAGTTCCACCCTTCTCTGAATCCCACCAAAGACTTTAAATGAAGAAGTACCAGGCAAGATGGTTGGGGGATCTCTATTCTGGAGATAGATGAGGGTCCAATCTATCAGACATGCCAGGGACTCTTTCCATTCACTTCTATGGAAATTCTGGATAAAGCTGAGCAAGTTTAGGGGAAAACCAGGGATGGATCCTTGTCCATCCTATGTATTTCCCATTCTCCTTGAACCATAATTTGTCTTTGTCTCAAAAACTACCACAAAAAACTGCATGTGTGAGTCCAACCTGAGAAAGCTCCCCCAGCAGAAATTGTATCTTGATGAACAGAATGAACACATTTTACAAAGTTATTTAATTGCTGCAATCGTGAGCGCCTCAAATACGCATACCTGTCCTCCCCTTCCCCCCAGAAGTGCAGAAAGGATCAGCCTCCTACACAGCATCTACAACTGCGGTGACGGGATTGTCTAACCACACGGAATAAATCTTGTCAAATTTTATCGGGCCATTCCAGTTCACATAAGAGATTGAGAAATACGGGATGTATAAATTATCCGGCTTTTGCCGTTACACAAGAGTAGGAGTATGTGTTGGTTGCCAAGCCATAATTATAACGTTACGTGCACAAAACAGTTCATTTTGGAAGAAATTGTCTTTGTAAGTGCCACTAATCAAGGTATTAAGTCCACCCATGGGTCATACTTGGCGAGATAGGATCCTGGGGTAATTTAAAATGGGCGTTCATTAACAACCAAAAGAGACTTTAATACATGACCATATGGCGTGTAAGACGGTGTCCTGATCAACCTGGCATGGATGCATGTATCATCATTAGAAATGCTCAAAGAATTTAATTTGGCAGTAGAATAAGCTTGTATTGGGTATTGAGGGCTCTTACCACCATTGGCAGGAAGTAATCCATCTCATCATCCCAGTCACTAGTACTGAAAATTATGGTGATCCCAATGGGATATTCGCCCTGATAGGGCGCTCCTGTCAGCAACCTGACCCTAGCAATATAAGGCCCTAATGATTTCTATGGTCCTGTCCCAATTGGGGACTTATATTGCTAGCGTGAGGTTGCTGACAGGAGCGCCCTTATCAGGGCGAATATACTGTATTTTTTGGATAGGCAAGAGTTTAATAGTGTGCTAAGGGTCTTATAGGTGTCTATTAAACCTAGAGGTTTGTCACAGTTTTTGGGATTTTATTATTAATTAGGGCCATTTTTCTTTTTTCTTTTGATGTTTGCATATGTTGGCCAAGAGGTATTTTGATACTGTTTGCAATCACTTTGCTGGGTGTTTCTTTTCCTATTTGATCCCAATGGGCTAGGGAAAATCTGCTCCAAGTATTTGACACATAGTATGGGATAAGTATACACACAAGTATTGAGATTTGTCAACCTGAAAGCCCACGAGCCAAATTTGGCTCCCAATGTCATTTTATGTGGCCTGTGACAGCTTATATACAAGTAGAGATGGACAAAGTCTATACACAGGGGGCCTGGTTTTCCACTTTACCTGGAGGATGCAGTCAGTGCTTGGAAGAGGTGGTGTGAAGTAATGCAGGTTTCTAGATGGTGACTATTGCGAATGATGGGTTGAGTAGTAGGCGTGGTGTGGTGGTAGTGTGGTGCACTGGGGCTTAATAACAGCAGACAACACAGTTTCCAGGAAAACTTCAGGCTTTACTCACTGTACTCTTCTTATGGACATTACATAGCAAATCAGCAAGGCACCTGTCTCTGTAGAATATCTCAGACCCCCTCTCTTGACTTGTGACGCTCCTCACAACTCCCTTCTGGTTCCGTCCCATTCCTGCTGTGCAAGGATGATGGAATCTGTCGCCGACAACCGTCCCAGCCCAGCTGGGCACATTGCTGGCACCTGGCGACTCAGGACACTCTACATCCTCTCTAAAGGGGTCCCTTTCTCAAACTGCACACCTGTTACTTTGAGTTGTCTGTCTCTCCTCTATTTCCGCTCTGCCTAGGTCTCTATTTGCTCTGTTCCTCTCTTGCTCCTCCATTCCTTCTGCGTCTGCTCTACTTCAGTGGCACTTCAGGTGTGGCAGTGAGTTGGGCTGCTCTCCTTTGACCCAGCCAGCCCTGTCTATTGCCGGCTAATAGAAAGGAGTCTCTACTATTTTCTTATCTAACGTACACAATTTCTTGTGGACTCAAATCTAAGATCAAGCATTTCCCAAGCCTTTATAGCAGCAACATGATGCTCAATGGAGAGAAGTAGCTGCATCTAACAACTAGGGAGTATATACAAATTGAGAAGCCAAGGAGTAACAGTGTAGATTTGGGGTTGCCAGTCCATCATGTTTCTCAGTGGCCTGTAATGTACTGTAGATAGGCTGAACCTCCAAGGTTTAGTCAGCTAGTAAGAGGAGCAAAAGGATGTTGTCTGTCTACCTAAAGAAGCGTAGTGTTAGTGGCATGGGAGAACTATGGAAAAGATAGAGGAGTTTGGGTTAATACAGTGCTGCCTCAACATACAATATGAATTGGGTAAGGGAAGATTATTGTATGATGAGACAATAACTGGTAATTGGTTCCGAAGCCCCAGGATGTTTTTCTGTTAATTATAAGGAAAGCAAGGGAACAACCAGCATTTCCCAGGTAGACTAGGGTGTCATCTGCACATTGACATAGGTTTTTAGTGATGAAACTTCTTGGAATATCTCCAGTGTAGGACTGGGGTGCTTGGGGCCCACCAGTCAAGTTAATAAAGCTAATGTATATGACTGTCTTTCTCTTCCTTTCTCAAGCTGGCCATTCCAATAGGCCCACTAGGGCTTTGTCCTACACCCCTGTGGGCCAGTCCGAGTCTGGATATCATTTATATTGCTTGATTGTCTAATTACACCTGCAAGAGACCCAAATGCAAATAAAATGGGGCAGCCTGGTCAACTGCAATGCTGTAGAGGGATTGCTTCAAAGATATTGGCACTGGGGGCTATATCCAGATGAGAAACTGGGTCAAGTCAAGGCTAACTCTACAGGGAACCTCTAGGGCCACTCCACGGAATAAAATGCGTTGCCTTGATGTAATTTAAGGAAAAACACAAACTGAGGATCAGAACATGGGGCATCAAAACTGAGGAGCAACCGGCCGCTATTTTTAGTAGCTCTTCTGAGAAGAAGGCAAAGGGGTAGAGAAAAAAGCTAGAAAAGCTTATATCTGGCCTTTATTCAATATGGAGTGCCATGTTGTAGCTCACCAAGTGGTAAAAAAACAACTAATCATATGACTATAAAGCTACAAAGCGAGTTCAGCATGACCCTTTGGGTTGATAGTCTTTATCACTGTTTAGGCCAGAGCCAGGGGCATAACTACAGGGGATGCAGAGGAGGTAGTTCCATCTAGTGATATAGAGGAACATATAGCCCCATTAGAGGATAGCATTGCTAACAATATCACATCAGTTGTGGGGTTAGTTACAGATTTTGCATTGGGGGTCATTTATGTCAAGTTACTCCTCTGACCAGGACTAGCCACCAACCATGAAATTAAAAACAATTTTATGTTTCTCCCTTACTTTAACAGCCTCAAACCATCCATTGTCATCAGATTATGTAACCCTTTAAAGGGGCACTTCCATCAAATGGAGTATTTTTGTTAAAACCAATGTTCCTGGAAAATGTGGGGTTTTTTTAGAATTTTTGGCTATTTTTTTTTATTTTGCCAGTCCCATGCAATTAGAAATCACATACAGGCAGTCCCCGACTTACACCGTTCCCTAGTTAGCTACATCTGTTCCCTAGTTAGAAATGAAGACTTATGGGGCATGCTGGCACTTGTAGTTTCATGTTCCACAGCAAATAGTAGCTATGGAACGACAAGCTCCAGCATGCCACAGCAGCACATGAGGTGAAAATGAGGTGAAATCTTCGTAACAAGAGCACAGACAGCAAAACAAATGTAAAAACCCTTCCATGCACTATGCAAAACTAAAATAGAGTTAATAAATATATCTGTTCTGTTTACATATAAATTCAACTTAAGCACAAATCTATAGTCCCTATCCCATTTGTAACCCGGGGACTGCCTGTATAAAGTTTTGTCCTTCTCTAGCTGTAAGATACAACTGCTGAATAGCAGGGCAGACTAATCTCACTTTACTGCAGCTGCTGCATATCTCTTCATAGTCTCATTACAAAGAGCAGGTAATGACACAACGATTGCTCTACTGATGTCTTGTGAGAAGTAGATAAGATTAGACTAAACCACTAGGTCAGTAGACAATAACCAGCAATACATGGAAGGATAGTGGGATTTTTTTTTCTGTACAGGTGGAGGGGGTTTCGTCACAATTATCAAGTGCTGCTGATAATACTTACACTTTTAAGGGCAGAAAGAAGAACCGTCAAGCAATCTTCTCACTGCTGTGCTATCACAGCTCACAGAAGGAAAGTCAGAGAGAGTAATGTTCAGAGGGGAACATATATATACAGAAGGAAAGTCAGAGAGAGTAATGTTCAGAGGGGAACATATATATACAGAAGGAAAGTCAGAGAGAGTAATGTACAGAGGGGAACATATATACACAGAAGGGAAGTCAGGGAGAGTAATGTACAGAGGGGAACATATATATACAGAAGGGAAGTCAGAGAGAGTAATGTACAGAGGGGAACCTATATATACAGAAGGGAAGTCAGAGAGTAATGTACAAAGGGGAACATATATATACAGAAGGGAGGTCAGAGAGAGTAATGTACAGAGGGGAACCTATATATACAGAAGGGAAGTCAGAGAGAGTAATGTACAGAGGGGAACATATATATACAGAAGGGAAGTCAGAGAGAGTAATGTACAGAGGGGAACATATATATACAGAAGGGAAGTCAGAGAGTAATGTACAGAGGGGAACATATATATACAGAAGGGAAGTCAGAGAGAGTAATGTACAGAGGGGAATATACATATACACAGAAGGGGAGTCAGGGAGAGTAATGTACAGAGGGGTACATATACACTCACCGGCCCCTTTATTAGGTACACCATGCTAGTAACGGGTTGGACCCCCTTTTGCCTTCAGAACTGCCTCAATTCTTCGTGGCATAGATTCCACAAGGTGTTGCAACGATGCTCAATTGGTACCAAGGGGCCCAAAGAGTGCCAAGAAAATATTCCCCACACCATGACACCACCACCACCAGCCTGAACCGTTGATACAAGGCAGGATGGATCCATGCTTTCATGTTGTTGACGCCAAATTCTGACCCTACCATCCGAATGTCGCAGCAGAAATCGAGACTCATCAGACCAGGCAACGTTTTTCCAATCTTCTACTGTCCAATTTCGATGAGCTTGGGCAAATTGGAGCCTCAGTTTCCTGTTCTTAGCTGAAAGGAGTGGCACCCGGTGTGGTCTTTTGCTACTGTAGCCCATCTGCCTCAAAGTTCACCGTACTGTGCGTTCAGAGATGCTCTTCTGCCTACCTTGGTTGTAACGGGTGGCTATTTGAGTCACTGTTGCCTTTCTATCAGCTCGAACCAGTCTGCCCATTCTCCTTTGACCTCTGGCATCAACAAGGCATTTCCGCCCACAGGACTGCCGCTCACTGGATGTTTTTTCTTTTTCGGACCATTCTCTGTAAAGCCTAGAGATGGTTGTGCGTGAAAATCCCAGGAGATCAGCAGTTTCTGAAATACTCAGACCAGCCCTTCTGGCACCAACAACCATGCCACGTTCAAAGGCACTCAAATCACCTTTCTTCCCCATACTGATGCTCGGTTTGAACTGCAGGAGATTGTCTTGACCATGTCTACATGCCTAAATGCACTGAGTTGCCGCCATGTGATTGGCTGATTAGAAATTAAGTGTTAACGAGCAGTTGGACAGGTGTACCTAATAAAGTGGCCGGTGAGTGTATATACAGAAGGGGAGTCAGGGAGAGTAATGTACAGAAGGGAACATATATATACACACAGAAGAGAAGTCAGAGAGAGTAATGTACAGAGGGGAACATATATATATATATATATATACATATACAGAAGGGAAGTCAGAGAGAGAGAGTAATGTACAGAGGGGAACATATATATACAGAAGGGAAGTCAGAGAGAGAGAGTAATGTACAGAGGGGAACATATATATATATATATATATATATATATATATATATATATATATATATAAAGTATATATAAATATATATATATATATATATATATATATAATTGCAAATTATTTTTTTAAAAAAAATCCCTATAATAGTCGCATGTTGCCATTGCCCTTATGTGAAAAGACAAATTTTGATGGCAGTGTCCCTTTAAGCACCCATAACATTGGAAAAACTCTCCTTTTTTCTCGTGACTCATCTGGTTGTGAAGCACGGACAGAGGGAACGTCAGCGCCTCTTGTCCTGTGGAGGGAGACACAAGAGATTAGAGGGTGTTTGCACCCTCCAGACTAAATGACAAGGGTTGGAACATGCTGTGAGGGACGGGAGCAGGGGAAGGTCCGCTCACGCGCTTCACACAGCGCTGTCACACACGCTCTCCTGTTGTCCGTCACTTGTTGTCTGCAGAGCCTTTATCATGTCTCTTGTTATTTCAATCTCGTTGCTTTATTTCTCTGACTGCATTTACCCATCACGGGGTAGACAGGCCGCAGCTGAAGGCGAGCTATTCCGAATCTCTCTATAGGATTATTAAAAGAGACAACCAGCAGCCCTCAGGAATTTATAAAGGACGGCTATAAATCCCAGTTCACTAGACCAGAAGAGACAGTCAACACTTATCCAGTAACTGCAGATAGTTACTCTCATGTCATGTGGCAAGCAGACATTTGGAGGAGTAAAGGAAGGATAGCTAAGGAGGGATGGAAGCGTTCTTCATAGTCCCATACAAAGAAACCCAGTGGGTTTAGGGGCACATGGAAAATTAAGTGTAAACATGCACTGTACTTATTAGACCAAGAATGGAGTAGATACAGTCAGGATAGGTTTTAGGTTGAATGATACCATGTGCAGGGGCACCAATAAGGCAGTACTCCTGTACTCCAGTACTCCTATTCAAAAAGGAGCCCAGTGATATGTTAAACAATAGGAACTAGTAATGGTTGGGAGCCCCATCTGATTTGGCTATATGGGGCCCTGAAACGGATAATAGATGACTGAATGCAAATCTGACAATTTGCAGTATGTTTAGTTGATGCTCCTTCTTTATAGTATAGTATAAAGTGCCAAAATAATACAATGATAAACCATACAAGTAACCATACAGTGCCCAAATAATGCAATGATACACCATACAAATAACCATACAGTGCCCAAATAATACAATGATACATCATACAAGCAACCATACAGTGCCCAAATAATGCAATGATACATCATACAAGCAACCATACAGTGCCCAAATAATGCAATGATACATCATACAAGCAACCATACAGTGCCCAAATAATGCAATGATACAACATACAAATAACCATACAGTGCCCAAATAATGCAATGATACAACATACAAATAACCATACAGTGCCCAAATAATGCAAGGATATACCATACAAGTAACCATACAGTGCCCAAATAATACAAGGATACACCATACAAATAACCATACTGTGCCCAAATAATGCAAGGAAACACCATACAAATAACCATACAGTGTCCAAATAATACAATGATACACCATACAAATAACCATACAGTGCCCAAATAATGCAAGGAAACACCATACAAATAACCATACAGTGTCCAAATAATACAATGATACACCATACATTAACCATACCATACAGTGTCAAAATAATACAATGATACACCATACAAGTAACCATACTGTGCCCAAACAATACAATGATACATAATACATTAACCATACCATACAGTGCCCAAATTATACAATGATACACCATACAAATAAGCATACGGTGCCCAAATAATACAATGATACATCAAGTAACCATACTCTACAGTGCCCAAATAAAACGATTATACATCATACAAGTAACGATACTCTACAGTGCCCAAATAAAACGATGATAAATAGCATAAGTAGCTCTAAGGATAGGATCAGAGGTCTAAACCATGGCCCTTAAACCAGTTGTGTACCACTTACTATGCACAAGTGATGGCGGTCTACTGATGTTCATGGGCCTATAGATACCAAGATCTGTTCTTGGTCCCACACTCCTTTGGGTATTGTGATTTTCTACTAAAGCACTTAGTTACTATGGAGGCTGCCCCTGTAGCTGAAGGACCCAAGAGCCATACATCATTCCCACTGTTTTTCCACATTACAGCTACACACTCATACTGCAGTGTAAGAAGCAGGGTCACGGGACATGTCGCTTGGTTTCTGGCCAAAAAAGGTATTTGAGGTTGACTGCTGTGTGTGGGAAATGAGGACGTGTAGCCTTCTGCTTCAGTGAAAGCCATCATCAAGGATTTCCCAACTGGATAAAGGTTTTCAGACTATAAATGAGTTCAATATTTCTGGTTGTACCTAACAGCAATTATTTGACACAAAGCTTAGAGAAAAGAGACTTAAAAGGATTGTGTCATCAGGAAACGACTTATTGTTTAACTTACGATAAACACATTTTATAATAATTTTTTTTTTACATTTTCTATATCACTATTTACAACTTTCATTAGCAAATGTCCTATTGTATAAGTCATGTTTTTGTGTTAAACACATTTTTTAAAGAATTTTTGGTTGTATTTTTTTGTTTTTTAATTTTCCATATCACTATGAATATTTTTTTTTTAAAAATTCTGAAGTTTTCCTTTTGGCCACTAGACCTAATAATAGTCTGATACCTTCTGTTCTGTAGAGAAAACTTCTCAGCAGTCTCCTCATTATCAGCACAGGCAGGATTACTCTGATATATTAAAGGTCAATACAGAGATCTCTCCTAAGATCTATTTATACCCAGGACTGTATTTAGAACAAGGGGCATCTTCTATGCCTAGAGAAAGGAAGGGTTCTATATAAACAGAGAAAGGGATTCTTTACTGTTAGAGCAGTGAGACTGTGGAACTCTCTGCCAAAGGAATTTGTAATTGAGAATTCACTAACAGAGATCAAAAAGGGTTTGGATGCATTTCTAGATGTAATAATATAACAGGTTATAGTGACCAAGATTCTGGACAAGGGTCTGGATACATTTCTAGATGTAATAATAGAACAAGTTATAGTGACCAGGATTCTGGAGAAGGGTCTGGATACATTTCTAGAGGTAATAATAGAACAAGTTAAAGTGACCGGGATTCTGGAGAAGGGTCTGGATACATTTCTAGATGTAATAATATAACAGGTTATAGTGACCAGGATTCTGGAGAAGGGTCTGGATACATTTCTAGATGTAATAATAGAACAAGTTATAGTGACCAGGATTCTGGAGAAGGGTCTGGATACATTTCTAGATGTAATAATATAACAAGTTATAGTGACCGGGATTCTGGGGAAGGGTCTGGATACATTTCTAGATGTAATAATATAACAGGTTATAGCGACCAGGATTCAGGAGAAGGGTCTGGATACATTTCTAGATGTAATAATATAACAAGTTATAGAGACCGGGATTCTGGAGAAGGGTCTGGATACATTTCTAGATGTAATAATATAACTAGTTATAGTGACCAGGATTCTGGAGAAGGGTCTGGATACATCTCTAGATGTAATAATGTAACAAGTTATAGTGACCGGGATTCTGGAGAAGGGTCTGGATACATTTCTAGATGTAATAATAGAACAAGTTATAGTCACCAGTATTCTGGAGAAGGGTCTGGATACATTTCTAGATGTAATAATATAACAAGTTATAGAGACCGGGATTCTGGAGAAGGGTCTGGATACATTTCTAGATGTAAAAACAAGTTATAGTGACCGGGATTCTGGAGAAGGGTTTTGATACATTTCTAGATGTAATAATAAAAGGAGTTATAGTGACCGGGATTCTGGAGAAGAGTCTGGATACATTTCTAGATGTAATAATATATCAAGTTATAGTGACCAGGATTCTGGAGAAGGGTCTGGATACATTTCTAGATATAATAATATAACAGGTTATAGTGACTGGGATTCTGGAGAAGGGTCTGGATACATCTCTAGATGTAATAATGTAACAAGTTATAGTGACCGGGATTCTGGAGAAGGGTCTGGATACATTTCTAGATGTAATAATAGAACAAGTTATAGTCACCAGTATTCTGGAGAAGGGTCTGGATACATATCTAGATGTAATAATATAACAAGTTATAGTGACCGGGATTCTGGGGAAGAGTCTGGACACATTTCTAGATGTAATAATATAACAAGTTCTAGTAACCAGGATTCTGGAGAAGGGTCTGGATACATTTCTAGATGTAATAATATTACAGGTTATAGAGACCAGGATTCTGGACAAGGGTCTGGATACATATCTAGATGTAATAATATAACAAGTTATAGTGACCTGGATTCTGGAGAAGGGTCTGGATACATTTCTAGATGTAATAATATAACAGGTTATAGTGACTGGGATTCTGGGGAAGGGTCTGGACACATTTCTAGATGTAATAATAGAACAAGTTCTAGTTACCAGGATTCTGGAGAAGGGTCTGGATACATTTCTAGATGTAATAATATAACAGGTTATAGTGACTGGGATTCTGGAGAAGGGTCTGGATACATATCTAGATGTAATAATATAACAAGTTATAGTGACCGGGATTCTGGGGAAGGGTCTGGACACATTTCTAGATGTAATAATAGAACAAGTTCTAGTGACCAGGATTCTGGAGAAGGGTCTGGATACATTTCTAGATGTAATAATATAACAAGTTATAGTGACCGGGATTCTGGGGAAGGGTCTGGACACATTTCTAGATGTAATAATATAACATGTTCTAGTGACCAGGATTCTGGAGAAGGGTCTGGATACTATTTAAGGAATACGCCGCCAGCACTTCCTGCCAGTTCGTTGGTGTGCGTTCCGTGTGTTTAGAGAGAGTTGGAGTTCTGTTTGATTACCCATATACCAGTCTGCTTGCTCACTTTTCCTGACCTTGCCTGTTTGCCGCCTGCCCTGACCTTCTGCCCGTCTCTGACCTCGAACCTCTGCCGCCTGCCCTGACCTTCTGCCTGTCCCTGACTATGTCTCTGGATTACGATTCTGTACCATGCACTACCCCGGCCGCCACCACAAGCAAGTCACGTCAGGGGTAACGACCTGGTAGCCTCACGCCGCAGCAAGTCCATCCCGCTTTGCGGCGGGCTCTGGTGAAAACCGGGACCTACCTAGATTCCGTTCCCTGGCGTGGCTTAGCTATCATCGCTTGCGTTGGCCCAGCGGATCCACTCCTCCGTTACAGTACAGACTGGCCATGGATTCCGCCAGGGTACCTCTGCCCGATCTCCGGGATGTCACGACGGCAGTCACCCAGCAGAGCTAAAGTATTGACCAGCTAGCGGCCATGATGCAGAACCTTGCGGCCCGTCTACCTCCACCGGCTGCCGCCACCGCACCTGCATCTGTTGCTCCGGCATCCATTGCTCTACCTGCTCCGGCTTCAGAACCCTCTCTGCATCTGCCACTCCCCTCACGCTACGATGGAGACCCCAAGAAATGCCGAGGGTTCATCAGCCAGAGCTCCATCCACCTCGAGATGATGGGGCACCAATTCCCTACAGAGCGAGCCAAGGTGGCCTTCATTATTAGTCTCTTGTCTGGAGAAGCCTTGGCTTGGGCTACGCCACTATGGGATCGAGGGGATCCTCTGACAGCGGACCTTCAAACCTTCCTCCGGGGGTTCCGCACAGTCTTCGAGGACCCAGGCAGTACCTCATTAGACGCGGCAGCACTGCTTCGGCTGCGACAGGGCGACACCACAGTCGGTCAGTATTCGGTGCAGTTACGCACTCTCGCTTCGGAGCTGGACTGGAATAACAAAGCTTTGGTGGCGACTTTCTGGCAAGGTCTCTCGGGACGAATCAAGGATGAGCTCGCCACTCGGGATCTACCAGCTGCTCTGGATGACCTAATCCACTTAGCCACCGAGTGGATATTCGTTTCGCCGAAAGGCAACAAGAGCTCCGTCTTCACGCCATTTACCCCGCTTGGCTCCCACGTTCCAGCGGCCACCTCTTTCCCCCGGGTTGCTCCCCCGGGGGAAGGAAACCTAGAGGTTGAAGAGCCCACTGTCCCGGAGGAACGGTCACCGTCCCCCAGAAGCGCTGTGTTTCTATTGTGGCGGTTTTTGGCCCATTTTATTAGGGATCCCCCGGGGGCCCCCAGGAAAATTCGCCCTGGGCCGTAGGAGAGGGCCCCTAGGTGTCAGGGGGCCCTTTCCCCCCCGTTGCCCATGCCCGTATTATTGGTGTTTTTTGGACCACCTTTCAGGCACCGCCTTTTTTGATTCGGGTTTTGCGGAAACTTCATAACCACGACTTTTGTGACCAGGTTTGTTCCCCAGTGTTCCGTTGCAAAAAAACCTATGTTGTCTGTCGGTAGTGGCGAATGCCTTAAGGACGCCTCCGTTGTACTGTCCCCTCTCCTTGCAGATTGGGGCTTTCACAAGGAAAAATTTGCAATTTCTCATCCTGCCTCGATTCCTCTGAA
This sequence comes from Phyllomedusa bahiana, assembly GCA_025379985.1. NCBI lineage: Eukaryota > Metazoa > Chordata > Amphibia > Anura > Hylidae > Phyllomedusa > Phyllomedusa bahiana. The sequence continues at coordinate 89,442 of JAODAL010003453.1, forward strand.
ATCCCCCCTGGGCCCCCCTTGGTTGGGGCCCATACCCAACCTTTGGGGATTGGGCAGGGGGTAAAGTCATGCTTTGGGGGTTCCGGTGTCGTTGCTTTCCCTGTCAAGCCGCAACTTGCCCCTCGGGGTCCCCCCCCTAAAATCCCCAAGTTTTCCCCCAGGTCCCCCATGCCATACTGGGACTTTGTGACGTTTTTTTCGGAAAAAGCAAAAGTTCCCTCCACACCGGCCTTATGATTGTCCCCTTGATCTGCAACCTGGCTGTATCTTCCCGGGGCCCGGGTTATCCCCTCTCCCGCCCCGGAGCAAAGGGCAATGTCTGAGTACATCAAAGAACCTCCGTAAAGGCTTCTTGTAAGTCTGTTTTGGGCAGGGCCGGTTTTTTTCGGGGAAAAAAAAAAAAAGGGGTCTCTCCGGCCCGATCGACTTCGGGGTTAAATAAATTAAAAAAAAAAACCGAAACCCCTTCCCCCTGACTCTGAATTTTCAACTCCTGGAGGCAAAAAATCTTTTCCCAAACGGGGATTTAAAAAATTAAATTATAACTAACCCGTATTCGAGAGGCATAAGGGAAAAGGGCTTTTTTAATACGCGGGATGGCCTTTTTTGGTTTTGTTATGCATTCGGTCTTGTAACCCCCCTGCTGTATTTCAAAACTTTGTAAATGAGTCTTTCGGCCTATCTAATCTGTGGATTGTTTATTGGGATATTTTTTTTTCCCCCTGTTTCCCCAATCATCGCCACAGTCCGATCCTCAGCACCCGCCCCCATCATTTTTCCCAACCAGAAATTTTTTTGAACCACCACCCCTCCCCCTTTTAGGGTACTTTTCCTCTGATAAGGGGTTTGGAGGGACCTTCAAACTCCCGCATTGTTACAGGGGCCAAAATCGCGGGCTTGGGCCATTAAAAATTTTTTTGGGATTTCCCAATTTTATAGACTTTTATCCACACTTTTTTCCCACTTGGGGGCTTTGGTGGCTATAACTAGAAAAACCCAACCCAAGCCCGGGCCCCCCAGAAGCTCAAAAAACCTTCAACCGTCAAAGCGCATTCGCGTCGGCCCCGGCCCCTGTTTCCCCAGCCAACCCCCCTTTTTTTTTTGGAAGTGGATGTTCATTGTCGGTGGGGGGTTGTGTCTCCTGAGATATCCCCTTGGAAAATTTGCTACTTGTTTTTTTTTTTCCCAAAACTTTTTCCCTCCCGGGGAAGAATTATACTTCAGTGTTTGGAAAATGAGGGCCCAAAAAGTGGCTTGAAGAATGGCGTCATCTGGGAGGTGTCTCGGCCCCCTATTGACATCTTTCCGGAACAAAAACCCTCTAATTTCAGTCGGCTCAATCCCTGAACCCCCGGAACCCAGATGGTCACTCTTTTTGGTTTTGATTTGTCTACTTTTGGGCCCTCCCGAGAAAAACGTCAGAGCCGACGCTCTACTCGCTCTTCAGATAAATGGGTCCGGGCCTTCCCCAGCCCATTACCCCTCCAAGGATTGTCACATGCCCCGGGGGTTCTCCAACATTTCCCCCGGGAAAGCGATGTGCGTCCTCCCTTGCAGCTAGAACCCTGAAGTGGGAACACTCTTTCTACACCGGGGCCCCAGGGCCCATAGGTCGCTCAAGGGTCTCCGTTTTTTCTGGTGGCCTACTCTCGCTAAGATGTCAGGGACTTTGTTCTAGCCTGCACCCTTTTTTCCCCTATAAGGTCCCTCGGTCAAACCCCCGGGGGCCCTTTTCCCCCTCTCCTGTGCCGGGGGAAAACCCCGGCCCTGTGCCCTGGACGTTGTTACAGATTCCCCCCTCATTGGAAAAAACGGTATTGGTAGTGACCGCCCTTTTTTCCCCAAAATGGCCCACTTTTCCCCCTTTCTGGGTTTCCCCTCCCCCCCGTGGCCCAACAGTTTTCAGCATGTTTTCCGTTGCCCCGGTCTTCCCCCTTTTCATTGTTTATGGGAGTACAGTTCATTTCTAAAATTTTTGGGGGGGCCCTTGTGGCCAATTTCGGGGTTCAGCTGGATTTTCATCTTTACCCCCTCAAAATAAGGGCAGGGAAGCGGGTTAAACCAGGGTTGGGTAACTACTTACGGATTTTTGGGTCGTCGTAAAATAACTGGGTTTTTTTTCCCCTGGGCAGAGTTTTTCCCATAACCTTTAGTTCAGAATCGGGGGCCCCCCACCTTTTTTGTCGGTTTGGGGGATCCCACCCATCCCCTTAGCTACCTCTTTTTGTCCTGCCCTGGATGCCCAAGTAAGGGACTCAAGGCTCTTGGCGTCAAGACAGGCCCCGTACGACTTCTGCCCCCAAGGTCAGGGAAGGTACCAGGCCCCCCCCCCTATTTGAAAGTAAAAGGGTTTTGGTTGTCTACCAGTAAATCTTCTTGGTAAAAGTTCATTTAGGCCCAAAAATACGGGGGTCCTTTTGTGGTATTGGGGACTAACCCCAGTACCTAAAAGCTTCGCTTGCCCCTCCCTGCGTATCCCGAATCCTTCCTTTTTCTCTCTCCTAAGGGTGGTGCAAACCGTTTTTCTCCGTGGCCCTGTCTCCCCGTCCCCTTGGGCCAACTTGATAAATCCTAAGGTCAAGGAGGTGCTGGCGGAGAAGCATTTGGGGGGGAAGGGGTTTTTTCTTTCTCATTGACGGGAAAGGGGGGTTGGGCCGGAAGGGCGTTCGGGGGAACCTGGATTCCTGTCTCCTGACTCTCCCGGGTTCCCAAAAAAAGGGGGGGAGATAAGGGGGGGGGGTACTGTCCGGGGTTTGGGGCCCCGCTGCCCCCCGGCCCCCCCCCCCGTCCACAGGGGCCCGGCGTGGGTGCCGCGGTCGCCCGGGGCCCATCTGTGCGGTCGGGGGCCCGGGCCCGGGGTATTACCGTCCAGTTGTGAAGCTGCCCCTCCCCTCCCCGGCCCCGCAGCTGCTGTGTTTAAAGGCGCGCGCGCAAAACTTCTCTGGTTAAAAAGGGGCCAGCTCCGTAATTGGTCTTTTTCGGGCGGGGTTTTTATTTAAAGGAAATCTCCCCCCAGCATTCCTGCCAGTTCTTTGGGTTTGGGGCGCCTGTGTGTTTAGAGGTGTTGGAGTTCGTTTTTTTTCCCGTGTCCGTCTCTTGCTTACTTTTCCCCTGACCTTGTTTTGTTTTGTCTATCGTGTACCCCCCCCTTCCCTGCGTTTATCGACAGAAATTTGCGCCTGCCCTGACCGTCTCCCCGTCTCTACACAAACCTTGCCGCCCTCTGCCCTCCGCCTTCCCCGTACCTCCAGATTCATTCTGTCCCAGCAGTACCCCCGGCCCCCATCGAAGCAAGTCACGTCGGGGTAGGACCTGGTAGTCAGCCCAGAAGTCCCCTCCCCCTTTCGGGGGCTTGGTATACCGGGGGGTACTTAATCCGCTCCCTGGGGTGGCTTAACATATCGCTTGCGGGGGTCCCCGATTTCCCCTCTGCTTTACAAGTGTAATAATTAACAAGTTCTAGTGACGGGATTCTGGGAAGGTCTGGAGACATTTCTAGATGAATAAATAAAAAGTTATAGTGACCGGGGTTCTGGGAGGGGTCATTGATCCAAGGATTTATTCTGATTTCCAGTTGGAGTCGGGAAGGGAAATTTTTTCCCCAAAATAAAAACAATTGGGTTAACCCCATGGGGGGTTTTTGCCTTTCCCCTGGATCAACATATAGTACAATGTAAAGGCGGGGGTAGTGGATCGCTGGGCCCCCGCAGGCGAGGTGGAAGCCCCCCCAGGGAACGAAACAAGTGGTCCCGGGATTCACCAAGCCCGCCCAAAGGGGTGGAATTGCTGCGGCGGGAGTCTACCCGGCGTTCCCCTGGGGGATTTCCCCGGTGGCGGCCCAAAGGATTTTACTTGTACAGATTCTCAGGCAACTCGTGTGGGGACAGGCAGAAGGCAGGACACCCGGCCTGGATCGTAAACGGGCAGGAAGAAGGTCAGGGCAGACGGCTTGGGTCGTAAAGTGGCGCAGAATCAGGGCAGGGGCAAAATTTTGTGGTCGATAAAGCAGGAAGGGGGAGGTACAAGATAGACAAGACAAGGCTTAACGCTTTTTCCCCGAGTAAAACACCTAAGGGTCCGGCGAGGGCCCGGGGGGGGGGGGGGGGGCCAACCAAAAAAGGGGCAGTGCCCCCCCAATCCCCTTACCCCGCACTGCCCCTTTAAATTTCAAACAGCTGGGCTGCGCGCGCCCTAGGGGTGGAGCCACGCGCCGGGAGACTGGGACTGACTGAGCAGGAGCGCGGCCGGGTAAGTAGATGCCGGCGGGGACTGGGACAAGAGCGGACCCCGAACCCGACGTGCGGGACGGGGCTCCGCTGGGAGCCGCAGCACGGACGCGCCTATGTATGTCACGGTCGCAGGGGCGTCCGTGACATACAATAGGCTGAAGTGAATGGACGTCTGTCTTTTTTTCGGCCTTACAAACTATGTACCTATGTAGAAGCAGCTCGGTCAAGATGGCCGCCCGCCCATAATTACATAGTGACAACAGAATTAAAAAAAAATACAAATGGCTAAAAGTGAAATAATTTGTATCAGTATCTTGTTTTAATTAGTAAAAAAACAAAAACAAACAAACAAAAAAAACGGGATACCACCAAAATCTAGCTGCTGTGCATGGAGTGTCTATGCTGATCCCTTTTCACTACCAAAAGGGCATCAGAACTGGACCATGGAGAAATGGAAGAAGGCGGCCTGGTCTGATGAATTAAGTTTCCCTTTATGTCATGTAGACGAGGGGTGCTTGTGCGTCACTTATCTGAAGAAGAGATGGCGCCGGACTGCACTGTGGGAAGAGGACAAGATGGAAGAGGAAGTATGATGCTCTGGGCAACGTTCTGCTGGAAACCTTGGCTCCTGGCGTCTTGTGGATGTTATTGTCCAAAAACAAAATATGGTCAGCATCTCCATTTTGAAAGAAGGAATCTATAGGTGCACGCTAGTATGGCAATGCAAACACGACACAATATCAGCAGCGCTCTACAAGCGCCAAAAAACAGCCCAAGGGGACATAGGAATTTTTGGGGAAAAGCATTTCTGCTACTTTGGAGTATATCAAAATTTTGAGGTTCTGAGTGTACATTTTTGATCAAAACTGTTAAAGCCCATCTACCGTTGGCAAGGTGACCTCAATCCAGATGGGAACCTACACTATATGTTACCTCGTTTCGTGTCTGGTTTTTGTACTCCGCCCATCTACACAGGTGTTTTTAATCAGATCAGGTTATAGCTGGAATCTTCACTCCCTGAAATGTGGAGGTCTGAACAGACACCAGAAGAGGAAACATGTAGCGTAAGTTCCCACCTGTATTGAGGTTGCCTTGCCGTCGGTAGATGATTTTTTACAGTTTTGATCAAAAATGTACACTAAGAACCTCAAAATGTTCATGCATTGCAAAGTAGCAGAAATGCTTTTCTAAAAAATTCCTATGTCCACTTTGAAAGTTTTTTAGCTCTTGTAGAGCGCTGCTGATATTGTGTTGTGGATGTTATTGTGAGATATACTGCCTACCTAAACATTGTACAGACCAAATCCCACCCTACATGGTAGCAATTCTAACGACAGGGGCCTCTTTCAGCAGGATCATACCCCGACCACACCCCAAAAAAGTTGTTAAGGAATGGGGAACATGACGAAGAGTTCAAAGTGTTGACTTGGCCTTCAAATTCCCCCATCTCAACCCAATCAATCGTCTGCTGGAAAAACTATCCATGGAGGCCACACCTGACAAATTACAGGACCTAAAAGATCTGCTGGTAAGATCCTGGTTCCAGAAGCCACAAGACTCCTATAGATGTCTTAAAGAGCCCTTGCCTGTGTTGGTGGCATTGACCTAACCAGTATTGGGAAGGTGGTTTTGAAGTTCTGGCTAGTTAGAGGCACCTTTGGAGGTCTTAAAGAGCCCTTGCCTGTTTTAATGGCATGGGCCTACCCAGCATTGGGAAGGTGGTTTTGAAGTTCTGGCTAGTTAGAGGCACCTTTGGAGATCTTAAAGAGCCCTTGCCTGTTTTAATGACATGGGCCTACCCAGTATTGGGAAGGTAGTTTTGAAGTTCTGGCTAGTTAGAGGCACCTTTGGAGGTCTTAAAGAGCCCTTGCCTGTTTTGGTGGCATGGACCTACCAAGTATTGGAAAGGTGGTTTTGAAGTTCTGGCAAGTTTGAGGCACCTTTGGAGGTCTTAAAGAGTCCTTGCCTGTTTTGGTGGCATAGTCCTACCAAGTATTGGGAAGGTGGTTTTGAAGTTCTGGCTAGTTAGAGGCACCTTTGGAGGTCTTAAAGAGCCCTTGCCTGTTTTGGTGGCATGGACCTACCAAGTATTGGGAAGGTGGTTTTGAAGTTCTGGCTAGTTAGAGGCACCTTTGGAGGTCTTAAAGAGCCCTTGCCTGTTTTGGTGGCATGGACCTACCAAGTATTGGGAAGGTGGTTTTGAAGTTCTGGCTAGTTAGAGACACCTTTGGAGGTCTTAAAGAGCCCTTGCCTGTTTTGGTGGCATGGACCTACCAAGTATTGGGAAGGTGGTTTTGAAGTTCTGGCTAGTTAGAGGCACCTTTGGTGGTCTTAAAGAGACCTTGACTGTTTTGGTGGCATGGACCTAACCAGTATTGGGAAGGTGGTTTTTAAGTTCTGGCTAGTTAGAGGCACCTTTGGAGGTCTTAAAGAGCCCTTGCCTGTTTTAATGACACGGGCCTACCCAGTATTGGGAAGGTGGTTTTGAAGTTCTGGCTAGTTAGAGGCACCTTTGAAAGTCTTAAAGAGCCCCTGCCTGTTTTGATGGCATGGATCTAATCAGTATTGGGAAGGTGGTTTTGAAGTTCTGGCTAGTTAGAGGCACCTTTGGAGGTCTTAAAGAGCCCTTGCCTGTTTTAATGACACGGGCCTACCCCGTATTGGGGAAAGGGGGTTTGAAGTTCTGGCTAGTTAGAGGCACCTTTGGTGGTCTTAAAGAGCCCTTGTCTGTTTTGGTGGCATGGACCTACCAAGTATTGGGAAGGTGGTTTTTAAGTTCTGGCTAGTTAGAGGCACCTTTGGTGGTCTTAAAGAGTCCTTGACTGTTTTGGTGGCATGGACCTAACCAGTATTGGGATGGTGGTTTTTAAGTTCTGGCTAGTTAGAGGCAACTTTGGAGGTCTTAAAGAGCCCTTGCCTGTTTTAATGACATGGGCCTACCAAGTATTGGGGAAGGGTTTTGAAGTTATGGCTAAGTTAGAGGCACCTTTGGAGGTCTTAAAGAGCCCTTGCCTGTTTTGGTGGCATAGACCTACCAAGTATTTGGAAGGTGGTTTTGAAGTTCTGGCTAGTTAGAGGCACCTTTGGAGGTCTTAAAGAGCCCCTGCCTGTTTTGATGGCATGGATCTAATCAGTATTGGGAAGGTGGTTTTGAAGTTCTGGCTAGTTAGAGGCCCCTTTGGAGGTCTTAAAGAGCCGTTGCCTGTTTTGGTGGCATGGACCTACCAAGTATTGGATAGGTGGTTTTGAAGCTCTGACTAGTTAGAGGCACCTTTGGAGGTCTTAAAGAGCCCTTGCCTGTTTTGGTGGCATGGACCTACCAAGTATTGGGAAGGTGGTTTTGAAGTTTTGGCTAGTTAGAGGCACCTTTGGAGGTCTTAAAGAGCTCTTGCCTGTTTTGGTGGCATGGACCTAGCAAATATTGGGAAGTTCTGGCTAGTTAGAGGTATGTTTTTTAATCTATACATTTTGCACCTAGATTCAAATGGAGCCCTTGGTCTTCTGCCCACCAATTGTTCAGGCAGTCTTGTTGAGCGATGCTTTATTATTTTCCACAACAACAAAAAAAATTGGGTAAAATTTTATCTAGAATTCTGTTAATAATTCTAAACAAATTTACCAGAGATTTTTTTGTAATAAAATTCGAACATCTGTTCTTAACCAGACATAAAATTGCCTGTCTAACTGTTTCTGCCTACTGCTCAGATATGTTTTTTCGTGTTTCGCCTGCTGTCTTAATTATCTGTCAGTCCATGACGATTCACGGGAGAGGAGGCGAGCCAGTCACCCGTGCTCAGCTACTGTACGAAGTATTTACTGTATCGTGAGGCCGCTCCGATCCCGGAAATCAGCGGGATACTAAGTGTAGAATGTGTCGCAGCTTTCCCCTTCGCCGACTGTTAATCCAATATCTTCTCCTCCTCTGCTTTATTTGCTTGCCGCCGTGTCAGCCCGGCTGGGTGCCGTTGTCACTGCCCTCTTCTGCCCACGCAGTGCCATCGTCCGTGGGAGAGGATGCCAGCCTTCGTCTGCTAACGAGGAGGACTGCTAGTTAGTGAGCTGGGGATAGGTTGTGCGTGGGCTTGGGAGCATAGTACAGCGAGTGGGTGGATGTCCCTTCAGAGGAGCAAGAAGCAGTGTGTAGCAATTACTGGGTAATGGCAATGAATGGAAGCCTAATATCTAGCGACTGATTTCCTTTTTTTTTTTTTTGCATTATGTAAAAAGTGGATATGAGCGCAATGTTCCTGAAGACGTTTGAAGACTCTATAAGAAGTTTTCTTTCGTGATGGCTGCTTCCAGGTCTACCGTTAAAGGGGTTTTATCACAAAGTCAAACTGATGTGGGAAGCTTGCAGGCATTTTCACCATTCATCATTATTAGTCATTCTGGACCACTTCTCTTTTAGCTACTCCCTTAGTAATTCATAGTGTACAGCTTGTCTCTAAGGGATATGACCAGTGACGAGAGCTCATCAGTCCTGGCCGCACATATCATTTAAAAATCACCCTTTTCTCCAGCTACTGTCAGCTTCCTCCCTATTAGTAATCACACACATAACGTGAGCGGGTGTTTCAACCCCAGGTGCCTCATTCAAAACCCCCGCCTCTGTTTTCCCCTTAGTAAACACACACACTATTCTGAGGGTGTTAAAACACCGGTGCTTCTTTTCTACCCTTGTCCTCTGTATCCTTAGTAAACACACACCCCCATCTGAGCAGGTTAAACCCCCCAGGTGCTGTCTTTCTACCCCATCCTCTGTACTCCTTAGTAACAACACATTCACTGCTGAGAAAGTTTTCTACCCAGGTGCTGTCATTTATTTCTGCCTTGTACTCCTTAGTAATTGACATACTGCTGAGGAGTGTTAAAAACCCCAGGTGTTTTCATTCTACTCCCTCCTCTGTCCCCCTTTTAGTAACCCAAACAACTCCTATGAGGAGTGTTAAACCCCCATTTTGCTGTCATTTATTTCCCGTTTGTACTGCTTAAAAATCACCACACCACTGGAGCGATTTTTAAAACCCGGGTGTGTCATTCTACCCCGTCCTTCATGCTTAGTAATCCACACACTCACTGCTGACGAGTGTTACCCCCAGGGCTGCATTTTATCCCATCCTCTGTACTCCTTAGTAATTAGTCAAACGGCAAATAAAAAGAAAAAAAGAAACCTAAATCGGTAGTTTTTGAAAAAAAAAAATTTACATTTCTTCCTGCAGAGTTTTTAACCTTGGCCCGTTCTAAAGGGAAAAGTGCTAACCACCAGCTACATTGTAGATAGTACATCTCTTTACATAAAAACCTTTGTTTTAGAGAAGGAAACACAGTGGGGAAAGGCAGGGTAAAGCAATCGGGTGGGTCACGGATTGCAATTCAAACACATCATACAACCCCCCTTTTTTTGAGACACTGAAAAAGTGCAAAAGCCCAAACTAAAATTGCCTTTGTGATAAAATTTAAAAGCTATACATCCTTGCAGTTTTATTGTATCCATGGTTACAGGAAAGAACAATCCCTGATAGGCTTGATACGCATACCCATCCTCTATACTTTCCCTTTAAAACCTATGGATGGATGGGAATAAATAAAGCTGCCCATAAACTTAAAGGGGTTTTGCTCATAAAAGGTTGCTGTTTTTATGTTAAAATTTGCAAATACAAGTCGCTTTGAAAATTTGTGTCCATTAACAGTGGACACTTTTGCATTGAATTAATTAAACCGCGAAAACAGTAAATTTAAACTTTCCCCAAATATCCCTCTTGTATGGGCTGATCAGCCCCTAGGTCGCATATAAAAGACCTGTTTGACTCTCCTGATAGTCCAGCACGGGTCGTATAGTTTAAGACCTTTTCAATTCTCCTGATAGGCTGCCAGCATGTTTGTATAGCAAAAGCCCTTTCAGCTCCCCTTTAGGCTCCCAATGTTGCTATAGCACAGACCTGGTTTCTACAAGGCCTAGTGTAAGCCAGAAAAACAGGCCCCCTGAATTAAAAGTAAACAAAGAAACAGGACGGGGTAAGATTTCTGTAGTGAGAAAACCCCTTTAAGGGAACCTACCCCCATTTTTTTTTTTTATTAAAAAACCGATGCTTATCATATTATTTTCTGTTATCTGATTTATTTTTGATTGAGTTCTTTGCTGTGTAGTTATGGGGGGGGGCCATCTTCCCTGAGCTGTTTTAACAGCTTTTAAGAATGCTTTACAGCAGCTTCATGGACATAGGGACCGGGTGACAGGAGCAAACCCATTGACTTCTAGGAATTTTTTTGGGCTCTGTAACCTGGGAAAAAGCAGTGTGCAGGGAGGGGAGCTGGACTCCCAAAGTGACTGGGGTTGGTTTTTATTATAACCATTGAGTCACCTTTCATGAATCCTCCCTGGCTGAAAATGAGGAGGGGGGTGAAAATTTCTCTCCAAAACAAATTCAACTATAAGTTATGGCCAAAGTAAAACTTAGTTTTCAGGATTTAAAATTATAAATAATATAATATAAATTAAATATTTTATATATATATAAAAAATAATAATATATATTAATATATATATATAAATTATATATTAATATTGAGATGGGAAATTAAAAAAAACCCAAAACCCAAAATTTTAATGAGTTAAACAATAGGTCAAGTGTCAAAATTTTTTGGGCATGGCCAAAGTAGAACTGCAGGATTTTAGAATTTAAAAAAATATAAAGTGAATGGGAAAATGTTTTAAAAACACAACCCAAAAAATTTTAAAATATTGTTTAACATAAAAAACATGAGTTATACAATAGTTCATTTTCAAAGGATAGTTGTAGATTTTTCTAGTGATCAGCCCATAATAGGCCTATGATAGGTATTCCATCACCCACTAGAAACAGGTTCTTATTTGCCCCTAATGCACCCCATTTTTATACTGAATATATTAAAAATGTGCAATACGAACATCCCATTGTGGCTGCCGGGATCTTTATCTACAGGGATTTGGAAAAGTCTTTTCGGTGAGGGATTTTCAAAATGCTTTTTGGGCAATAGCGGGGGGGGAAAACCCGCTCCTACAAGAGGTATTATCCTCCAAAGTCACGGCGGTATATATGGATGATAATCACAGCATATAACTTTTCAGCTGTAATAATTACCACCAGAGATGGGTAAATTCTGTACAAGTGCCTCCCTCCCTCAGATCTCTTGTTGAAATGATGAGAGCCCAGGTTCTCCACCGCTCGAGAGAATCATTGACAATTATTTTTCACATAAAAAAAAGTTTTACAAAAATATCGACTCAAAGTTTACCTAAGTTCCGGGTTTTAAAAAAAGATATGGTGTTTCGAATTTAAAGGGAATGTAAAAACCCAAAATTTTTTTATGCAAAAAAGGGGTTTCTCCCCAAGGATTTCTGCTTTTATGTTAAAGATCTTGCAAAAAAAGTCACTTTGAATTTTGTGTCCATCAACATGTCCTACCCCTTCCCAGATACCCCTCTTTTATGGGTTGGTATAGCTACAGACCCCGTTTGATCCTCCAAAAAATAGCGCCCAGCACTGGTTTAATTTTCTATAAGACCCTGTTTTCAATCTTCCCCGATAGGCGGGCCCCCAAATGGTCGTATAGCTAAGACCGTTTGATCCTCCCATTTATGGTTCTATAGCACAGACCCGTTTGATCTTAATGGGTGCCCCATGGGTTCTATAGTACAGACCCCGTTTGATCTTCCTAAAAGGCGGGGCCCCATGGTCGCTTACCCAAAAACCCGTTTGATCTCTCCCGATCTCTCAAATGGTTGTATGCTAAGACCTGCCCTTTCTTTCAGTAGTGGAAGCCAGTAAACAGCCCCTGAATTTTAAAAAGAAAAAAAGAAAACAAGATGAACGTTTTGAGACAACCCCCTTTAAAACCAGATAAATGATAGAATTCTTTCTTTTGGCGGGATTTATTTTCTGTTGTGATTTTTTTAATCTTGTCTTGCAAGGATGCCCCCAATTAAAACGTCCCCTAGTTACAAACATCGGGAGACATGTCCGAAAATTGGCGTCCCACCAATTTTAGGTGCATTTTTATTTGTAAAGTGGCCTGAAAGTTGATCTTTAAAAATTTTGCCCTCTGTTACCTTAAAAAGTAAATGTAATGCGCCTAAAAAGGTGCATCGTGCAATCACGGTGCATAACGTATCATTACTAGTGTATGTAATGCGCCTCTATGTTCACCTTCCGCTAACTAACTCGCCTTGTGTTGGGAACCTCCGTCTCCAGGCCAGCACAACAGCTGTCCATCACGCCGCTCCTGTCATGCGCTGTCGGCCCCGCAACAGCAGGTCTGCTCTAACTTATGCTGCTGTGACATGCCTGCACTTGTAGTTTCATGTGTCACAGAAGCTAGTAGCTGTGCAACTGCAAGTGCCAGCATGCCATGCCACATGTACCAATTGTATGGCTACTGATTAGTACATGTGTTTAACATATGCTGGTGTGACATGCTGGCACTTGTAGTTCCATGTTCCACAGCAGCTAGTAGCTGTGCAACTACAAATGTCAGCATGCCATACCACACGTACCAATTGTATGGGTGATGATTAGTCCATGTGTTTAACATGTGCTGCTGTGACATGCTGGCACTTGTAGTTCCATGTTCCACAGCAGCTAGAAGCTGTGAAACTACAAGTGCCAGCATGCCATAACACACTTTCCAATTGTATGGGTGATGATTAGTCCATGTGTTTAAAAATATGCTGCTGTGACATGCTGGCACTTGTACTTCCATGTTCCACAGCAGCTAGTAGCTGTGCAACTACAAATGCCAGCATGCCATAACACACGTACCAATTGTATGAGTGCTGATTAGTCCATGTGTTTAACATGTGCTGCTGTGACATTCTGGCACTTGTAGTTCCATGTTCCACAACAGCTAGTAGCTGTGCAACTACAAGTGCCAGCATGCTATACCACACGTAACAATTGTATGGGTGCTGATTAGTCCATGTGTCTAACATATGCTGCTGTGACATGCTGGCACTTGTAGTTCCATGTTCCACAGCAGCTAGCAGCTGTGTAACTACAAGTGCCAGCATGCCATACCACACTTTCCAATTGTATGAGTGCTGATTAGTACATGTGTTTAAGATATACTACTATGTTTAACTAAAAAACAATAGGTCATTTTCTGATGACACATTCCTTCAGGATTCACCATATTTGAAACGTCACAACATTTTCAGACATTGGTAGGCCCAAGGCAAAGATGACATGAGTGGGCATAGGAGTCTGCCACAGATCCTCCCCAAACTGGCAGTCACACTTGGCCCCATCCCTTACACTTGAATTTTTCCTGAGATGGGGCCTCCCGGTGGCACTAGATGATGTCAAGTATTATGGTATGGTGAGGAGGGGGGTGATGGCTATAAATAAAGGATCCCCGAACAGGACTGGTTTTAGTAATGGCATAAACATAGCCTGCTAGTCACCATGCCAAATTCTCTTTTGTGTTCCTCAATAGGGCCATCTTTTAAATATTTGGGTTCCATACTGTAAAATTGGCATTTCCTATATTTCCTGTCCTCCATTTGGTAACCTATTTAGTAGGTCACTTTGAACCTTTGGGAAGGGAAATAAAGGTCCGACAGTGGGGGGGAGGGGTGGAAAACTAATGTTGTTCTGTGGTATGAATGGGCTCTTGAGCAATCACCATTGAAATGGGATTGGCTGAACTATATGGTTGTGTTCTCCTGATGGCAGTCTTGACCTCCAGGCCTCTATCTATTGACTTGGCCCAACTATGATCTTAACGTTTTTCATCAAGATCTTGATTTGATCAGCCAGGTTTGAGCCATTGATAACACATTGTAGTGATAGTGCCAATACCGATGGTCACCAGCAGGTACTTTGCTCACTTGGAATATCCTGTTCAGTTCTGGGCTCTAGTTTATAGAAAGGATGTATGGAGCTAGAGAGAGTGCAAAGACGAGCAACCAAACTTATAAGGGGAATGGAGCATCTTAGTTATGAGGAGAAGTTAGAAAGAATAAAACTTATTTAGTCTGAGAAAGACGTCTCATAGAACATAACCGTCTACTACCTCTTGTTTCTCCTGCTAGGGTTTTAGTATTGAGTTAATATTATAAACTAGGATGTTCTTTACCATATAAATTTCTGTTGTATTTTTTTTGCTGTAACATGCTACTCTAATGCTAATAAGCAGGTCACCAAGGAAAAATATAACGTAAACATTCAAGTAGCTCATAACTCTTGTTTATTATATGCATATACAACAATTTAATGTACATATGTAAAAAAGGGTACTTGCGCAAAAAAACATTCTGCATGAGGTAAAGGAAAGCATTTTGAATAATTGTAAATGAAAATGATTATGACCGAATAAAATATGTTTTTAAAAAAAAAAAAAAAAAAAGACGGCTCCGGGGTTGGAGGGAGGGGGGGGGGCGCAGATTATAATTAATTTTTATAAATATATAAATGGTCCCTACAGAAAGTATGGGGAAAAATTATTTCATGAAAAAACCCCACAAAAGACAAGGGACATTCCCTTACAGCTGAGAAAAAAAACATTCCAATTCTCCAGAGTAGAAAAATGCTCTTTACTTGAGAACTGTGAATCTGTGGAAATAGCCCGCCTGAGGAGACGGTCACAGCAGGAAACAGGTGAGGGAGGGTTTTTTAAGAAAAGGCTTAGATACCTACCTGAAACTAAACAAACAAATATTAATACGTAATGTAGCCCTATAAAATTTTAGATCCAGTCTGGTGGCAACTCTGGGATCTGAAATGAAACTGGTTCTTGCCTTATGGGTTTCAGGGCATACACCAGTAGGGAAGCCAGGCTTAAACTTCTTATCTCCCTCCCTTCACCCATAATTTCCCCACTTTGTTATGAACTAGATTACCTGTCTCATTTTTTTCAACCTGTAACTAACTATGCTTAGCAAAGTGGGTGCCAAAATGTCTCACTTTGTTGCCCAGCATCTAAAACTTCCCTCATACTAGAAAATTAGGTGCTGAAAAAGTTATTACATGGGCCAACCTGGCAAAGAACCAGGCAGGGAAGGGCCACCTTTGAAAGAGAGTTCAAGGCAGGAAGATGGACTTTATAAAGGAAACTGTAATCTATGAAAAATAATACCGTATATGACATAGGGCTAAAGTTTTAGTAAGGACTGAACAGCAGGACACTAATCTCCTATTTCTTCTCCATAGGGGAGCGTTCTCAGAGGTTGTTCTGGCTCAAGAAAAGGATACTGAGCGATTGGTGGCCCTAAAATGTATCCCGAAAAAGGCTTTGCGTGGGAAAGAAGCTGTGGTGGAAAATGAGATTGCGGTGCTCAAAAAGTAAGGAGATCCCTGGAGATATGGACCATGAAGGGGTTCAAAAGATTATGGACAAGAAAAAAAGGTCTACTTCTTGTCGCTCTTTTCCATAGACTGCGTCTGGTATTGCATTCAAGTAAATGCAGATGAGTTGCAATACCAGTCACAGCCCATGGTCAAGAGTGGCGCTGTTTTGGGAGTATAAATAAACCCTTGTTTTTTTATGTGATGTCAATTAGCTTTAGCTATGCTACTAACCACTATATCTATGCTATGTATACTCTATGCGTGCTGAAGGAAGATTATCATGAAATTTTCACCAGGGTATGAGTGCTGGGTATGAAGCTCCTTTGTATTTTGTAGATACCTGCTGTGGTACCTATAACCTACCTATGTATCAACCGGGGGACCTATAACCTTCGAATACACCTAATAGGGGACATATAACCTTCATACCTACCTACTTGGGGACATACAGACATATAACTTATTGGGGCACCCTATTACCTAAACTGGTGGACATATAACTTACTTGGGCACTCTATTACCTAAACTGGGGGACATATTACTTACTGGGGCACCCTATTACCTAAACTGGGGGACATATAACTTACTGGGGCACCCTATTACCTAAACTGGGGACATATTACTTACTGGGGCATCCTATTACCTAAACCGGGGGACATATAACTTACTTGGGCACTCTATTACCTTAACTGGGGGACATAGTACTTTCTGGGGCACCCTATTACCCAACCTGGGGGTCATATAACCTACTTGGGCACTCTAATACCTAAATTGGGGGACATATTACAAACTGGGGCATCCTATTACCTAAACTGGGGGACATATAACTTACTTGGGCACTCGATTACCTAAACTGGGGGACATATTTGTCACGTACCCGGACGTAGAAGTGGATCCACTGGACCACCGCAAGCGATGGTGTAAGCCAACGCAGGGATACAGAAATCAAAGTAGGTCCCGGTTCACCATAGCCCGCCGCAAAGCGGGATGGACATTGCTGTCGGCGGGAGTCTACCAGTCGTCCCCCCTGACTACTTGCTTGGTGGCAAGCCGAGTATAAGCGGGTGCAGAATCGTGCCAGGGGCAGGACTCGTAGTCCGGGGACAGGCAGAAAGTCAGGCAGCGGCACAGATTCGTGGTTCGTAGGACAGGCACAAGTGTCCAGGGCAAGATGCGGCAAGAAGTCGTGGTCGAGGAACGGAACTAAAGGTACGGTACACGTCATACACAGGAACAATGCTTAAACGCTTTCTCTATAGGCAACAATGGTGCCCCACTAAAGATCCGGACAACACCCCAGAAGGGGCAGTCTAAATAAGGGCATTGAACCGCAATAAGCCAATTACCGTACACTGGCCCTTTAAATCTCGCAAGTTGCCGGCGCGCGCCCGCCATAGATGTCGGGGACGCGCGCGCCGGTGGAGCCTGAGACAGCAACAGGAGCGCGGACCGGGTAAGAAGAGAGAGCCAGAGCCGGCCGAGGTGAGCGCGCCCAACCGCCCACAAGCGGCAGCGGTGCCGCAATTAAAGCTGAAGACCGCGGGGTGTGCCGCGACCCGGGACGGGGGATCGCGGCCCACCCGAGACAGTACCTCCCCCCTTCTTCGGCCATCCCCCTCCTGTCTGCCGGAGGAACCTCGGAAATATTTCCCTGATTCCAGAATATTGTTTTCTGGCTCCAGGACCTCTCTTCGGGCCCGAAACCACCCTCCATCCAATGAAAAAAATCGCTCCTCTGACCTTCTTCATATCTAGAATCTCCTTACAGATAAAGACATCGTTGTGTGTCGGCCTCAGGAGTGGGAGGAGAAATACCCGAGTAGAAGCGATTAAGAAGACCGGGTATTAGCAGGGAGACATGAAGGAGTTCGGACCCCTCATAGTGGGGGGGAATCCGGAAGCTTGTAAGCTACTGGGTTCATGCGCTTGAGCACCTCGAATGCGACCCAGGAACCGGGGACCCAGCTTATCGCTGGCACCTTCTGAACGTATATATTTAGGTGAGATTCTAGCCAAAACCACACTTGTCACCTGGGGAAAAGATTTGGCGAGATCTTCGGCTTAATGTCGGCTTGGAGCCTTGGAGTCGGAGCTGAGGTCCTGGGAGTAGCGAATGGCGAGTCTGTTTCCAGATAAGCTGTTCAAGTCCCTGGACCACTCATCCACAGTCAGGGACATCCGAAGGGCGCGAAGGTGTGAGGGGCGGGCGGTATGATCGCACCGTAGACAATAATGAAAGGAGCAATGCTCCAGCAGCTTTCCCGAGTCCAAACAGTATAACTAAAACACTATACCCCGGGCAACAAGCTGGACCAATCATCCCTGCGTGCCTGGAGACATAAAGTGGCGCAGGTACAACCTAGGTCTGTGTTTACCTCTCATAACCTGCCCATTGGACTGGGGGTGGTAGGGACCAAGAAAAGTCCAGCTTCATTTGTTAGTTTGGTATACTGAGGGAGCGCCAGAATCTGGAAACAAATTGAACGCCACGGTACCGACACTATGTGCTGCGGGAACCCATGCAGCGAAAAATCTGCAGAAAAAATAGAACTGGCAAGGCGATGAGCTGAGGGTAGGCCCTCAGATGAATAAAGGTGGACATCTTAGAAAATCGGCTCAGTGACCACCCAATCACGGAGTTGCCGATCGGAGCTAGGGAGATCCGAGATAAAATCCATGGCCACAAATGGTCCAAGGACAGCTGGGTATCAGGTAGAGGCAGGATCAAGACCATGCCGGTTTTGAGACGAGGAGGACTTGTTCCGGGCACAGGAAGGCGTCATCGCCTCTCACGAACACACGAACAACCTGGGCTAGGCACGACCACCATATAGAAACGTAGATGAGAGAAGCAGACCTCTGTACTCCTGGGTGCCCCCCCCATAACGGGAGACAATGAAATGACCCCATGACAATATCATTCTTCCGAATAGCTGTGACGGACTTATGGCTTGCCGGGAAGGAATGTGTTGCAGATCTACTGTAGCGTGCAGAGAATGATCCGTGTCTGGAGGGATAATTGCCGTGTATTCTGACTCTTCTCCCCAGTAACATACCGAAGCATCGGGAGAGGGGGCGTCGCCATTGACCATTTCGCTCCGCCGGGCGAAAATGAATGAGAAAATTAAACCTTGAGAGGAAAGAGAGACCAACGAGCTGCGTGGAATTTAAGCGTTGGCAGACTGGAGATACAGCAGGTTTTTTATGGTCAGTTATAGAATGCGACAGGGTGACGACCCCCTCCAAGAGATACCGCCACTCTCCAGAGCCACTTGATGGCCAGCAATACCCGTCGTCCTATAAGTAGCTCCTACAGCCGAGGAAAAACTTTTCGAAAAGAAACCGCAAGTGAGGGTTTTGCCTTTGGGCCCTTCTGGAGAGTAAATGTCCCCGGCCCCACCGCGGAGGCGTCGACCCTCGAGAAAAATGGTTGTTCAGTATCAGCCAAGAGCACTGGCGCAAGAGTCTGAAGGCACATTATAACTTAGAGAAGGCTTCCTCTGCCGCTTGGTCGGTCCAGAGCTAGATTTTTGCGTTCTCTGGATAAAAGCCACTATGGGAGACCACCAGCGAGGAAAAATGTGTATAAATTGCCTGTAATAGTTTGCGAGACCCCAGGA
Source organism: Phyllomedusa bahiana (assembly GCA_025379985.1). NCBI lineage: Eukaryota > Metazoa > Chordata > Amphibia > Anura > Hylidae > Phyllomedusa > Phyllomedusa bahiana. Next base: position 108,615 of record JAODAL010003453.1, read on the forward strand.
ATCTTTGTATGCTCGGAGACCAACGGGACGCGGCCACTGTAGGAGGGGAGACAGCTTTGCGGGAAATCCATCCGAAAGACCCTTGTCAGAAATGAAGTAGCCGAGAAATGGTAGGCTCAGCTGATCGAAACTGGCCACTTCTCAAGTTGGCATATAGGCGGTTGGCCCTTAGACTGACTGAGGACCTGCCACGTGAACTTGATGGGGTCAAGGTCGGGGGATGAAGACCAGAATGTACGTCAAATACACAACCACTGCATGGTAAAGTAGGTCCCGGAAGAAGTCATTGGACGAATTCTTGAAGACGGCCGGGGCATTGCAGAGCCCCCCCGAAGGGACATGACCATGTACTCGAAAAGCCCGTCGCGGGTGATGAAAGCGGTCTTCCATTCGTCGCCCTCTCGAAGCGGTAGGAGATTATAAGCCCCTCGCAGGTCCAGTTTAGTAAAGATCTTGCACCTCGTAGACGGACAAAGAGTACCGTGATCAAGGGCAAGGTGATTACGTTCTTCTTTACCGTAATCTTGTTGAGCTGCCAACGAGAGTCTATCAAGGACGCAGACAACCGTCCTTCTTAGCCACGAAGAAGAACCCCTCGGCCCCAGCTGGGGAGTAGACTTGCGGCTAACCCCCACTGGAGATTCTCCTTGATAAGGAAGACATAGCCAAGGTCTAGGTACCGACATGGGTACACCTGCCACTGGAGGAGACGTCCCGGCAGAAGATCAACAGACAGTCCTATGGGCGATGGCGGCAACGCTTCAGCTTGCTTCTCGGAGAAGACTTCAGCAAAAGGCATTGGTATGGTGCAGGCAGTCCCTTCAGAGGCTTAGACGAGACCAGAAGAAGCGAAAGCACCGGGCCGAGGTGCCACCAAAAACAGCGAGACTGACAACTTCCGTAAACCCCAACTTAGGAATTCCTTCGCCCGACTGCCAATCGAGCACGGGAGCGTGGCATTTGGCAGCCACGGGAGACCCAGGGAATGGACGAGGAGGAAGTGTTAGTACGAAGAACGCAAGTCTCTCCATATGCAACACCCCCACCATGAAGACCAGGGCTCGAGTTCGGAACCGCATTGGAACCTTGAGAAACTCTCCACTGACCGAGAGTGAGATGAGTAGGGGCTTCCTCCAGGCGGATCACAGGGAGGTTATGCTGGGATACCAGGGCCAGCGCCCAAAGAAATTTCCGGCAGAACCAGAGTCCGAAGGAAAGCAGTAGCATGGACCTCGGGTACCAGGCCCATGTGCCGACGATCACGGGGGCATGTCAGGCGGGAGAGGGCTAGTCTCCACCTAGGGACCCTCACCTACGTGTCCTAGGTGCGCCCTTTCCCGAGCTAGGGCGCATGGGCAGGATCTGTCGAAAATGGTCTGCACAGCCACAATAACAGACAAAGATTCTCCTCACGGCTTCTGGTCACTCATTTGTAACAGTGGCCCGATCCACCTCCATGGCCTCTTCGGCGCAGGTGCGAGGGCAAACTGAGGGCGGCCAATGTAAATACTGGGCCAGACGAGGAAGACGAACCGGGTCTATGCTGATGCATCCCGTTCCAGCCGGAGTTCCTCCTGGCGTTCCGAGAAACGGATGTCATCCGAGTGGCCAGGGAGATAAAGTCCACTCAAGGAAGACGGGAGATCCGGGCAGATATGGCATCCCTTTGAGCGGCTGGAAGAGGCCCTTCTTGAAGTTGGTCATTCAACGCCGCTACATTTTCCACGAACAACTCAAGGCCAAAGTGCGGAAACGTACGGCAAAATCGCCAACAGATAGTCCCCTTGGCGTAGATTTTAGCAAGGCGTTTCTACGCAGAACGAAGCCCGTGATGGTTCCTCGAAAACGCTTCACAGAACTCGGTAGAATGAAGCCAGGTATAGCTGTGGACCGGTCGTCCCTGTCCCATAGGGGGTAGCCCAGGCCAGGCTTTCCCCGGAAAGGAAGGCTAAGCACGAACGCCACCTTAGACCGTGAACGGTATGAAATTGGTTGCCATTAGCTCAATGTGCAGGGAGCATATGGTGATAAAGCCCCTGCAGGCCTTGATCCCCATCGAAACCTCTGGTCGGACAAGATAAATGGATCCGTGGGCCATCGGTTGGAGCCGACCGGGGAGCAGCGGAGCCACGGGAGCGGTGTTGGTTGCTGCTTGAGCCGGCCAGAGCTGCTGCATCATGCGGAGAGATGCCGAGTTGCGCTTGCAGAGGCGAGCTGTATGTGACTTGCTGAGCCACAATGGTGGTGATGTCAGCGTCAGACGGCAGAGGCACCTTGGCGGATCCATGGCCGGATCTTACTGTCACGAAACCCTGACTGTAGAAGTGGATCCACTGTGACCAACCGCAAGCGAAGGTGTAATCCACGCCAGGGAACGGAATCTAAATAGGTCCCCGGTTTTTCACCAGAGCCCGCCCGCAAAGCGGATGGACTTGCTCGCGGCGGGGTCAATCCAGGTCGTCCCCCCTGACGTGACCTTGCTTGCGTGCAGCCGAGGTATAGCGTGGTGCAAGAATCGTCAGCATGCTCGTAGTCGGGGACTAGGCAGAAGGTCAGGCAGGCGCACAGATTCGTGTCGTGGACAGGCACAAGGTCAGGGTCAGGCGGCAAGAATCGTGGTCTATGGAACGGAAGCTAAAGTTACGTTACAACCGGTAAATCATGAACAAGCTCAGAACGCTATTCTCTATATGCAACAATGCACTAAAGATCCGGCACGACCCCAGGGGGGGCATGCTAAATAAGGGGCAGTGACCAGCAATAGCCAATTACCGTACACTGGCCCATTAAATCTCGCAGTGCAGTCGCGCGCTGCGCCTTAGAAGTCGGGACCCGCCGCGCCCGGGAGCCTGAGACAGCAACAGTGCGCGGCCGGTAAGTAAAGGAGAGAGCCCGGGCCGGCCTGGTGAGCTGCGCCCACCCCTCACAAGCGGGGCGGCGGTGGCCGCTAGTTGCTGAGACCGGCGGTGTGCCCGCGACCCGGGACGGGGGTCGCGGGCACACCCGTGACAATATTACTTACTGGGGCATCCTATTACCTATACTGGGGGACATATAACTTACTGGAGCAGCCTATTACCTATTACCTATACAGGTAAGATAGAGGTAAGGCTTTACAAGTGGTTGTTTTTGCCACTCGTTTTTTCCCATCCCATACATTTATGGCATATCCACAGATGCCATGGATGTCTAATAGATGCGGTTACCCAGGGGTGCCAATAGGACAGTACGGGCAGTATTCCTGACAGGGGACCACTAATCAATAAGGGGCTCACTGATAAGTTTAAAAAATAGAAACGATTAAAGGGTGGAGGCGGCCCCATTTGATTTGACTGCATGGGGTCCTGAAACGGTTAACAGTTGACTGATGGCCGCCCTGGCGGTAGCAGCTCTGGGACCTGCACATATCTGAAGAACAGGGCTCCTCTGAACCCCTAACCTAGTTCTTGTCATGACTTCAGCAAATGGAGAGGTGGCCGTGCATGTACTTGGAACATCTATAGAGATGAACAGAGATGAAAATGGCAAAACCCGTTTTAAGTTTCCATAAATCAACAGTGTAAGCAGAAATAAGAAACTTTTTTATTAGAGAAAAATGCTTCCTATCAGCCTACCTTTCTTTTCCCTCCCACTTTCTTATGGGAGGGAAAACAGTAAGATAATCAGTCCTGCAGAGTCGACATGAAGCTTCACTGGGAACTCAGGTTAAAGTTGCCTATAGAAGTCTTTTGAGGAGGGAGGGGGGTGAAGAAAAGGCAGAGAGGCAAACAGAGATAGTGCTTGCTGTAAAGTGAGGGTTTTATAACACATGAATCCTGTAATCACAGCTACATTGCTCTTTAGGGGCCGTTCACACGGCACAGTGCAAATACTGGTTTGAAATCCCGACCGGTATTTGTACTGTTTTCGGGCCGTACACACGGCTGCCGGGGGAACGGGTTTGCGGAGAAAAGCCCTCCCCTCCGCATTCACATGTTCATATTCTGAAAACCGGTCAGAAGAATGATCATGTTGAATGTTTTCCGTACCGCCGGCAGTCTGAAAAACCGGCGGGCGGAAAACTCGTACAGTATGGACCGCTGCACGGGTTTTCCATAGTGATCCATGTTAATGGTTTGCCAGCCGGTTTACAAAACCGAAAACCATCTGAAAAAACGTCTGCAAACCCGTGCCGTGGGGACAAGGCCTTACTGCTGTCTGATGTTCTCCATGCTGCTTCTGGTGTGTTGGTCTGTTACTTTCCCCTCCTCCCCCCTCCCGTCTCCATAGATGTCTATGGGCAACTGTAACCTAAGTTTTTTGTGAAGGTGAATTCCATTTCCTTTGTGAGACAGATTCCTAAGAGATTTATGTCTGAGTAAACACTGAAGAAAGCCCGAGTAGGGAGGAAAAGGAGCCTGAAAAGTGAAGTGAAGGAGCATTTTTTTTTCTCTAACAAGATATATTACAAAATTATTTTTTTTATCATTGATTGTATTGTTGATTAGAAAGTTAATTTTTAAAAAGGCAAGCTTAGTAGTATGTCAGTATTACAAAAAAACGTGTCCGAGTATACATTTGGCTTTAGACCGTTTTCACTCCTAAGTTTGCGGGCTGTGTCAGTAATTAAAGGGGTTTTCTCACTACATTGATCCATCTCACCTCAGTCATGTTTTCTTAGTTTCATTTTGAATTCAGGGGCGTGTTTACTGGCTTCTACTAGACTGCAGTAGAAGCCAGGTCTGTAGTTATAGCAATCAGCGCTGGCAGCCTATCAGGAGAGATCAAACAGGTCTGTAGCTATAGCGACCAGTGCTGGCAGCCTATCAGGAGAGATCAAACAGGTCTGTAGCTATAGCAACCAGTGCTGGCAGCCTATCAGGAGAGATCAAACAGGTCTGTAGCTATAGCAACCAGTGCTGGCAGCCTATCAGGAGAGATCGAACAGGTCTGTAGCTATAGCAACAAGTGCTGGCAGCCTAGCAGGAGAGATCAAACGGGTCTGTAGCTATAGCAACCAGCGCTGGCAGCCTATCACTAGAGATCAAACAGGTCTGTAGCTAGAGCGACCAGTGCTGGCAGCCTATCAGGAGAGATCGAACAGGTCTGTAGCTATAGCAACCAGTGCTGGCAGCCTATCAGGAGAGATCAAACAGGTCTGTAGCTATAGCAACCAGTGCTGGCAGCCTATCAGAGAGATCAAACTGGTCTTTAGCTATAGCAACCAGTGCTGGCAGCCTATCAGGAGAGATCGAACAGGTCTGTAGCTATAGCAACCAGTGCTGGCAGCCTATCAGGAGAGATCAAACAGGTCTGTAGCTATAGCAACCAGTGCTGGCAGCCTATCATGAGAGATTGAACAGGTCTGTAGCTATAACAACCTGAGGAGCTGATGCAGCCCATACAAGAGGGGATATCTAGGAATAGGTAGGACACTGGTAATGGACACATATTGCAAAGTGACTTGTTTTTACAAGATCTTTAACATAAAAAGCAGCAATCCCTGTAGTGAGACAACCCCTTTAAGGCACAGTTCACACCTAGTGGTGCTGCATCTCCAAATAACATAACTGGGACCTTATTGAAGTCACAGTTGTAGTACTATGTGCCTGAATTGTCTTCTCCAGGTCCCTGGTGCTTGCAGGAGGCTTGATTGTATATCTGTGTGCTATATATATGCTGCTCGGTGCCTTTTTTTTTTTTTTTATAACATTCAATGAATCAGCTCACCAGGGCCGACATGATGTGAAAGATAATAGAAAGCCTGCTAGAGGCTCGGGAGGAGTCTCCTCGCCTCACGGCTCCCCCTGCGGTGTTAGATTTACAGCTCTGGTGCCTTGGGACTGTCTTTTGAATGCAGGTGGATATAGTAGAGAGTTGATGCAGGTTGTGTTATACAGACAGTGTAAAATGATTGTAAAGCTCCTCACGTTTTCCTGCATGCGTGATTGTCTGAGCTGAGGGATGCGGTGTCACCAGCTGCCTCAGTATGTGCGGTATGTACTACAAACATCCCACGCTAGTGTCATACTGCGCTCTTAGCTGCTTTTTATGTCCCCGTCTGATTTTATTCGTCTCTTACATCAAAAATGTCAGGATCCTCCCTATTTGAAGCTCGTTTGGCTCAGTCTACATATAGAGCCTTCCAGTATCGACTGGGGTGCCTAAAGCCCACAGGTGGAGTTGACTCTAAGGGCCCACCAGTTGAGTGTTTATGGGCCCACCGGTGGAGTCTATTTTAGGAGCCCACCCTACAGCTACTGTAATTGACTGAAGATGCCTCCTATACTCTGCCTCTTGCTTTTTGCCTCTCTTTCTATGCTTTCTTGCATCTGCTGAGAATGTATATGCAGGTAAAAAACAACTTTAGGTCTACCACACTCAGGGGCCCACCGGGGGTTTCCCCTATTTCTCTGTGGGCCAGTCCAAGCCTGGAGCCTTCTGTAGTTTATAGCGGGTTAGGCAGGGGTAGGCAACCACCATGGACACCACCTCTTGGCTGTCAGGAAGAGGGCTCAAGCAAACATGGTGCGGGATTATGCGCTGAGCTCGCCCCCCACACAGCAGGTACAGGCTGTTAGTTACACTCTACAGCAGGGGGGGGATTCATTTTTCCATGGGGCCACATAAGAAATTGGAATGGTTTTAGAGGGTCAGACTAATGTATTTATTCCGTTGTTATTATTATTATTATTTATTTTAGAGCGCCATTGATTCCAGGGCGCTGTACATTCAAGAGGGTTATATACATAACATACACTATACATGAGTCAAACAAGTACAATGATAACAGTGAATGACTTACAACTGGCACAGAGGGAAAGAGAACCCTGCCCGCAAGGGCTTACAATCTACAAGAAAGGGGGAAAGAGACAGACGGTGAGGGGCAGAGATATTTGTGGGTTAGCACTATGGCTGCTGGGTTATTGTTGGTTATAGGCTCCTGAAGAGATGGGTTTTCAGTTTGCTTTTGAGGCTGGTGAAAGTGGGGGAGAGTCTGGTGTGTTGGGGCAGTGAGTTCCAGAGTATGGGTGAAGCACGGGAGAAGTCTTGGAGACGGTTATGTGAGGAGCCGACAAGAGGAGAGCAGAGAAGAAGGTCCTGTGAGGAGCAGAGATTGCGTGAGGGGAGGTATCTGGAGATTAAGGCAGATACATATGGAGGGGAGAGGTTAGGGAGAGCCTTGTTGGTCATGAATAATAACTTGAACTGGATTCGCTGGACAATGGGTAGTCAGTGAAGGGATTGGCAGAGGGGAGAGGCAGAAGTGTATTGAGGAGAGAGGTGGATAAGACGGGCAGCAGAGTTGAGGATGGAGTGGAGGGGAGCGAGGGTGCTAGACGGGAGGCCACAGAGAAGGATGTTGCAGTAGTCTAGGCGGGAGATGACAAGGGCTTGAACCAGCATTTTTGTGGTGTCGAAGTTGAGGAATGAGCGGATGCGTTCTAGCCAATACCTATATACAGTCCAATACCTATATACTATAGATTCCGGAGTCAATTGCTACGTTCTTATCAATCGACTTGAGGCCTTATCAACTGGCTTAACGACTGTTTGCGACTTCACAACGTAGTAAGTTATATGTCCCCCAGTATAGGTAATATGGTGCCCCAGTAAGTTATATGTCCCCTAGTATGGGTAATAGGGTGCCCCAGTAAGTTATATGTCCCCGAGTAGGTAGGTATATAGGTTATATGTCCCCTATTAGCAGGTATATAGTTAGGTTATAGGTCCCCCAGTAGGTATATAGTTAGGTTATAGGTTCCCCAGTAGGTATATAGTTAGGTTATAGGTCCCACAACAGGTATATAGGCAGGTTATAGATCCCCCAGTAGGTATATAGGCATGTTATATGTCCCCCTGCAGGTATATAGGCAGGTTATAGGTCCACCAGTTGGTACATAGGTAGGTTACAGATTACACAGCAGGTATATAGACAGGTTATATGCCCTCCAGTAGGTATATAGGCAGGTTATATGTCCCTCAGTAGGTATATAGGCAGGTTATATGTCCCCCAGTAGGTATATCGGCAGGTTATATGTCCCCCAGTAGGTATATAGGTCCATGTATATAGACATTTATCTTCTATCCTATGGAACTCAGGTTCCAGTTAACCATAGAAGTCTATTGAGAGGGGAGGGTGTTGAAATGGAGGCAGATAGACACAATGATGGGCAGATGATACATTTTTATGCTTGGAAAATCCTTAATTTAATGCTTCAAAGGGACTGTCTGACCAAGGCAGCCCTTCTTAGGACACATGAACATCATAAAGGGGGTTTACTTTTTATGGCCTTTCTGTACTAGATGGAGCAGAAAGAAAGAGCAGCTTTTACCTCATGAGATCCAGCCCATTCATGAATTTCATAGCCGGACATTTATGTGAATGGGGGTCAGTAGCACTGCTCATTGCCCATAGAAGTTTTTTACACTCCTCGAAGTTTATTTCAGGGAGAGAAAAGTGGTAACAGGTCTTCCTTAAGTAAATAAAAGTGCAAATCAAGGTTGCCAAACATTTGTCAGGATGAAATAGGATTTTCTGTTTCTGCAGAACTTTTCAGCGTTCTTGTCACGCTATATAATATATGGTGTCTGGTGCTAGCATTAACAATAGCAGGGAAAAATATTATACTCTCAGAAATAATCCAGGGCTCACAGGAACATTCTTAAGATGTATAAATGAAGGTAGACTCAGTCTCCTGGATATAAAACAGCATCTCCCAATGTAATTTTGCTGGTCATAGGATGTTAAGGATTAATACCTGAGGTTGAAGGGGTTGTCCTATGAAACAAAATATTTCCTACATAATTTCTCTCCCAAAGTTTGGCAGTTTTGTAATCTACTTTTACTAAATCTTCTGTGGGCTTCCTGCAGTTCCACATTAGCTCAGTATTTCTGTGTCTCGACACAAAGGACACAGCTCTGTGTGGAGCCCAGGAGATCAAAGGGATGTGGCTTTCTTCAGGGCAGCCTCTAGAGCATCACCTCTTTGGTTCTACCTTCCAAGGCCTCAACATGAGAGAGGGAACAGGGGGTAGCCTCTGAAGCTTCACCTCTTTGGTCCTACCTTCCAAGGCCTCAACATGAGGGAGGGAACAGGGGGCAGCCTCTGAAGCTTCACCTCTTTGGTCCTACCTTCCAAGGCCTCAACATGAGGGAGGGAACAGAGGCCAGCTTCTTTGGCTGGTCATAGGATGTTAAAGATTAATACCTGAGGTTGAAGGGGTTGTCCTATGAAACAAAATATTTCCTACATAATTTCTCTCCCAAAGTTTGGCAGTTTTGTAATCTACTTTTACTAAATCTTCTGTGAGCTTCCTGCAGTTCCACATTAGCTCAGTAGTTCTGTGTCTCGACACAAAGGACACAGCTCTGTGTGGAGCCCAGGAGATCAAAGGGATTTTGCTTTCTTCAGGGCAGCCTCTAGAGCATCACCTCTTTGGTCCTACCTTCCAAGGCCTCAACATGAGAGAGGGAACAGGGGGTAGCCTCTGAAGCTTCACCTCTTTGGTCCTACCTTCCAAGGCCTCAACATGAGGGAGGGAACAGGGGGCAGCCTCTGAAGCTTCACCTCTTTGGTCCTACCTTCCAAGGCCTCAACATGAGGGAGGGAACAGGGGCCAGCTTCTTTGGCTGGTCATAGGATGTAAAGGATTAATACCTGAGGTTGAAGGGGTTGTCCTATAAAACAAAATATTTCCTACATAATTTCTCTCCTAAAGTTTGGCAGTTTTGTAATTTACTTTTACTAAATCTTCTGTGGGCTTCCTGCAGTTCCGTATTATCTCAGTAGTTCTGTGTCTCGACACAAAGGACACAGCTCTGTGTGGAGCCCAGGAGATCAAAGGGGTGTGACTTTCTTCAGGGCAGCTTCTGAAGCATCACCTCTTCAGTCCTGTCTTCCAAGGCCTCAACATGAGGGAGGTAACAGGGGGCAGCCTCTGAAGCTTCACCGCTTCGGTCCTACCTTCCAAAGCCTCAGCATGAGGGAGGGAACAGGGGGCAGCCTCAGAAGCTTCACCTCTTTGGTCCTACCTTTCAAGGCCTCAACATGACAGAGGGAACAGGGGGCATGCACTAAGACTGAGGTTGGAAGGAAGGAACATGTGTGTCAAACTCATTTCCACGACCCTTCAAGGCCCTCTAACAGGTCTTTAAGGGCAATGATAATGCTAATGTGGCCCTTGGTGGGTATGAGTTTGACACCCCTGGTGTAATAGTTTGATGGGTCTTGTCCCTTGAAGAGGAATTAGCTTTTACTTAGCAGTTCTCAGGCAGAGGACCCCCATATGCTATATGCTGTTTGTTGCTGAGACAACCAGGGCCCCTAGCCACCCTCCAGGGCCCTCTAACAAGCCTTTGAGGACAACAATAAAGTGTAAATATAATATTGCTGCCTAAGAGGAGCTTGAATTGATGAGACGACCCTAATTCTTCAATAGCATCAATAGACTTTGATCTATCCAGTCTGCGGCGAAATAATGCAGCATAAGATATTCATTTCTCCAATGTACATAAGCAAATTGATGCCAAGCTCTCCCTCCCTTACCGCGGGGTAGACGGACGAGAAGAAAGTGCATTATCTTTTAGATCCCTTACAATTTCCATTCTATCCTAGTTGAAAAAGCAGTTTGAATAATTCGGTCGTGAGCATTGGCGTTTAGTATTCCAGCGAGTCCAGATTAACCCGACAATCCTGAAATAAGACTCTGATCCCAATCAGTATTCCTTCCAACATACAGTAATAACATGGTGTATGACTACATCACAGCGGGAGGGGGTTATCTGACGGCTCAGAGAGCTCTGCAGATAAGTGGCGGCTTTAAACATCTCATTATGGTCTTTATGGATACGAGGCTTAATGTCCCTGGTCCGGCTGCATTATACCTTGTGCTGGACATTCAGTCTGGTTAATTGGAGTTCAGATGGAAAAGTGACATCTTATTAAATCCTAGCAGTAACACAGGTTCAGGCTTTAGAGGACCATCTGGAGGTTTGTTAAAATGCTCTACACCTCGGCACAGTGCATAGCTCTGGCTTTTTTAATGGGGATAGTCTTTTGGGCTCGGTGTAATTTCCTGTACATCTGGTCAGAAATAACAATCTCGGTATGCCATAAATAGCCCACCGGAGTACAGCGTATTTCAGATGGATATGACAGCTTGATACAAATTTACATTGAGATTCGGGATCTTCACAGAGTTGTTTATTGCAGTCAGGCTTGAAGTGGCCCACTGGGTAATATGGGAAACTCCAGGTGGGCCCATGGGCTTGGTAGACCCCTGGACATAGCAGACATGGGGCTCCGTTACAGAGAGAAAGGCAGAGAAAGAAAATCAGAAAGCAGGAGGTATTTTCAATATGTACAGTCATGTAGAGTAGCTGCAGGGGAGGCCCCAAGAATCAACTCCAATGGTGGACCCCAAGAAACAACTCCACTGGTGGACCCCAGGAATAAACCACTGTTGGTCCCCAAGAATCAACTCCACTGGTGGACCCCAAGAACCAACTCCCCAAGAATCAACTCCACTGGTGGGCCCCAAGAATAAACTCCACTGGTGGACCCCAAGAATCAACTCCACTGGTGGGCCCCAAGAATGAACTCCACTGGTGGGCCCCAAGAATCAACTCCACTGGTGGGCCCCAAGAATCAACTCCACTGGTGAACCCCAAGAATCAACTCCACTGGTGGTCCCCAAGAATAAACAGCACTAGTGGGCCCCAAGAATCAACACCACTCGTGGGCCCCAAGAATCAACACCACTCATGGACCCCAAGAATCAACACCACTCGTGGGCCCCAAGAATCAACACCACTCGTGGGCCCCAAGAATCAACACCACTCGTGGGTCCCAAGAATCAACACCACTCGTGGGCCCCAAGAATCAACACCACTCTTGGGCCCCAAGAATCAACACCACTCGTGGGCCCCAAGAATCAACACCACTCGTGGGCCCCAAGAATCAACACCACTCGTGGGCCCCAAGAATCAACACCACTCGTGGGCCCCAAGAATCAACACCACTCGTGGGCCCCAAGAATCAACACCACTCGTGGGCCCCAAGAATCAACACCACTCGTGGACCCCAATAATCAACACCACTCGTGGGCCCCAAGAATCAACAACACACGTGGGCCCCAAGAATCAACACCACTCGTGGGCCCCAAGAATCAACACCACTCGTGGGCCCCAAGAATCAACACCACTCATGGGTCCCAAGAATCAACACCACTGGTAGTCCCCAAGAATCAACTTTACCCATGAGCCCCAAGAATCAACTTGACTGGTGGGCCCCCGGTACCCCAGTCCCACACTGATTGCAGTGCATGTAGCTCATATATTATTTATAGCATGAATTATAGAAATTGTAATACATGGGTCCTCATTATGTTACCAGGTTTTTTCAAACAGGACAGAAGAGCATAAAAGGTGAATGAACTTTCAGCTGGTTCCTCGTCTTATTGTCTAGCAATGGAGTCTATCTGGAGATAAGTGTCCTGAACAGCTGATAGCAAAGTGGATGGGACCAATCAGAACTGGATTCCTTTTCTCCAAGAGTCCTAAAACAGCCACATGGTCCCAGTATGGTACTTATGGCCTAAAGTGGCTTTCTCTGCCATTGCTGGCCTCTTCTTCAACCAAGCTGGAATAGCCATCAAAACGACCTATAGTCATTGAACTCAATCCCTCTCCCATTGCTACTATATGTTTTGACTCATTGGTCATTACACACTGTCTATGGTCATGTGGTCATCTCATCACTGCTCAACCATCTACCATTGATGCCCCGACAATGGATGCAGAGGCTTAGGACTGGAGTGGTCCAGAAATCCCACTTTGGAAATAGAATCAGTTATAGCCAGGGGCAGATCAAGAATTCATAGGGCCCTATCGCAAAATAAGATGCCCCCCCCACCCACCTAATGATAATGGAAACTGACACAGCAGCATAAGCAGCTATTATTAAAGGTATAAATACTGCTATATATCAATGAACTCACATAATAGTGCCAGATAGCAGAAAGCCACCAACTTGTACTTCCCTAAAAAAATGTACAATGGTCTTACACCTAAGTAGGCATGCTGAACTTCTGGGCCCCATAGCAGCTGCTATGGCTAGAGTTGTGGCCATTGTGATTGCATAACTGCAAGGGCAAAATTAGAATTTCTTTATTCATACCTTCAACATTTCAAATGCAGTATTTTGCAGGGGTTTAAGCAGACATGCCCCATGCAAAATTGTTATCTATTTTGTAGGACCCCAGACATAAAATAATTAATGAAGCCCATCAATCTTGGGGAGTACTATTTGTTTTTCTACTTATTAAATCCAGTTACTGATACATATTATTTTCTTCTAAGCAATTTTAAGATTTGTAAATTTTTTAATGGTATTGTCTGTATATGATTATGGGGGCGGCCATCTCGCCTGAGCTGCTTTTTAACTGCATTTAGAGAGACACTTTACTGCAGCTTCATGGACATAGGAGCCTGTGAACAGGAGCAGACCCGTTGGCTTCTATAGGAGAGTTTTCTAGGCTCTGTGACCTGGAAAAAAGTCAGTGTGCAGGAAGGGGGAGCTGTAACATCTCCTATTGTGACTGGTGGATCCTGTGTTATCTATACACATTGGTGTCACCTTTCAGTGTAATCCTGCCTGTGCTGATAATGAGGAGACTGCGGAGAAGTTTTCTCTACAGAACAGGAAGTGTCAGACTATTATAAGTCCTAGTGGCCAAAGAGAAAACTGCAGGACTTCAGGATTTAAAAAAAAAATATTAATAGTGAGATGGGAAAAAAAACACAACCATAAATTCTTAATTAAGAATTAAGGGCCACATGTATGAACCTGTTTAGGTCTAAAACGCACTCTTTTGCTCATCGGTTACTGTGGGCAAAAAAGTAAGTTTTAGACCTAAACAGGTTCATACATGTGGCCCTAAGAGTTAAACAATAGGTCATTTTCTGATAGCACATTCCCTTTAAATATTAAACCTTACAGCACCTCTATTTCTATCCTGAGGCTCCCCTAGAAGAAATAGCTGGTCATGTCTGTAGTCCCCCAGTTGCCTAGAAGCTACCAGTCCCGACAAATCATACGAGCTACAGAAGAAATGGAGATGGCTCTTGTCGTCATGAAAATATAGTATGTAAAAACCTCTGAGCTGTTTCAATGCACCCAAATTGTCTAATATTCTTGGCTGCTTGAAACGCTTCATATCTACTCTATCATCATTAAAGGTTTGCAGAAGGATCTACCTCCAAAGACTTCAAATCAGTCTCGTTCTTGCTTGCTGTTCTGAATCATAGTTGTATAAGCCATTATCTGATCAAAAATTAATCTTTTCCAGCATTTCTATAGCTTTTTCATACTTATGCCCAAAAGCAGAACTTCTGTGGTCGTCATGACAACCTCAGAACTCCGCGTAGCTCCTCTGGTCTCCTAGGAAAGCTGAAATTACTCAAAGCAATGTCCAACTTATATCTCTCCTTACCCACCCACCTTATAATTATGTGCCTTCGAATAGAGACACCGGGAGAATAAAGCGAAAATGTCATTAATTATAGTAGGTGGCATTACACAATACTATGGGCAAGAAAACGACTCCGTCAGTGAGGACGAGTCAGCCTGTTCTTCATACCCATTCCCTCCACTTATGTTTTACAGGGTAGCCAACAACCCGTCATGTACTCGCCACCAGTCCTGCTCAAGCTGAGGTCTTCCACAACCCCAACTTCCTTGTCCCTTCTTCAGGGCTGATGTCTCTTACAGAACATGCAGACCTCGAGCAAAGCTAAAGGCACTCCATGACAACCCTTACTTTCCCAAGGCCGAAGGCACTCTTAGCCCGCACTACCATGGCAACCCTTACTTTCCCAAGGCTGAAAGCACTCTTAGCCCATGCCACCATGAAGACAACTCTTACTTTTCCAAGGCCGAAGGTACTCTTAGCCCACACCACCCGAACAGCTCCTACTTTCCCAAGGGTGAAGACACTCTTAGCCCTCACCACATGGACAACTCTTACTTTCCTAAAGGCGAAGTCACTCTTAGCCCACACCACCTGGACAACTCTCACTATACCAAAGACAAAGGCACTCTTAGCCCACACCACCTTGAAAAATCTTACTTTCCCAAGTCCAAAGGCACTCTTAGACCACTCTGCCTTGACAATTCTTACTTTCCCAAGGCCGAAGGCACACTTAGCCCACACCACCTTGACAATTCTTACTTTCCCAAGGCCGAAGGCACACTTAGCCCACACCACCTTGACAAATCTTACTTTCCCAAGTCCAAAGGCATTCTTAGCCCACACCACCTTGACAACTCTTTCTTTCTCAAGGCCGAAGGCACTCTTAGACCACTCTGCCTTGACAATTCTTACTTTCCCAAGGCAGAAGGCACTCTTAGCCCACACCTCCTTGACAATTCTTACTTTCCTAAGGCCGAAGGCACTCTTAGCCCACACCACCTTGACAAATCTTACTTTCCCAAGTCCAAAGGCACTCTTAGCCCACACCACCTTGACAACTCTTTCTTTCTCAAGGCCGAAGGCACTCTTAGCCCACACCACCTTGACAACTCTTTCTTTCCCAAGGCCGAAGGCACTCTTAGCCCACACCACCTTGACAAATCTTACTTTACCAAGGCAGAAGGCACTCTTAGCCCACACCACCTTGACAACTCTTACTTTCCTAAGGCCGAAGGCACTCTTAGCCCACACCACCTTGACAAATCTTACTTTCCCAAGTCCAAAGGCACTCTTAGCCCACACCGCCTTGACAATTCTTACTTTCCCAAGGCAGAAGGCACTCTAAGGCTATGTTCACACGGCTTAATTGCGGGACGTAACTACGCCCCGCAATTACGCCGTGTGGACGGGGGCGGGGCGGGAGCGGGGGAGTGAGCGGGGGGCCGGCACTTCGCCGGCCCATTGACTTGAATTGCCAGCGGCGCGTATACGCCGTTAGTAATTCACATGTCAATTATCTCCCCGCCCGGTGGATTCGCCGGGCGGGGAGGGGAGACGTAATCCATAGTTCTCTATGAGAACTGTGAATTACCGTAATGAATGGGCCGTTTTCGGCCCGTAATTGGCGCACTTCGGCGCGTAATTTCTGAAACAATATATACATATATTCAGTGTATACAAATATCACAATACAGATTATATCCAAGCCCCTCAGGCCACTATTAACCTGACTTTTCTGACATGTCTAAAAAATCTTAGAAGAACTCCAACAGATAGACACAAACCCTCCTGCTGGTCCTTGATACTAACTTCTTGCCTAACCTCGGTATTGTAATTAGTGCTGGAAAGGTAGTTTAGAAAGAAAATTACTCAAGTAATGAGCTCCAGGAAAACTAGCTACTCTTCTTCTTCTAAGCTTCTTATTTTTGTATCTTTGTAGGATTAACCATAAAAATATTGTGGCCCTTCAGGACATCCACGAGAGCCCCAGTCACCTGTACTTGGCCATGGAACTGTAAGTAATTGTCCTATCTTATGTTATGAATGTGAACATTACTGTAAGTTAGTAGAAGAAGTTATCCCTTATCATGGCTGACACGGTGCCTAGGAGTGGAGAACCCACAGTTATTAGGACCCTGGTACATGATAAGGCCTAATGGCCTCTTCATAACATATGAAGACAGTAGTCCTATAAATTACATGAGATAGGTGGAGGTCTTGGTCAGTGTATACAGAATATTGTAAAAAAAAAAGATAAAGATTGCTCAGACGGGACTCGTAAAAGATAATTTACAACAGGTGTCAAGGTCCTGCCAACAGGAAACACATAATATGTTAATAGCACTTTATATGCAAAATACTTACGAAAATCACCAAAGATTTCTATCAAGTAAATCAGATCCTCATCTCATAGGCTAGGAAATGGAGACTTCTGGTGCAAAAAAAAAAAAAAAAAAAGAAACTAGAATTCAAGGATGTACATTTACTTTTAAAGCCGTGTTCACACGGCTTATTCACGGTGGATTTGTGAGCCGGATTGCGCTTGCAAATCCGGCGTGAATAAGGGGCGGGACGGGGGCGGGGCTGGAGCGCGGCGGGGGCGCCGCTCCCCGGCCCCATAGACTGTCATTATCTACGGCGCGTATGCGCCATAACTAATGTGCATGTCGCTTTCTCCCCCCGCGGCGGATTCGCCTAGCGGGGAGGAGCGACGTAATCCACTGTTCTCTCTGAGAGCAGTGGATTAACGTTATGACTCCGATGGATAGGCGCCGTACTGCAGTGCAAATCCGGCGCGGAGTATGGCGACAATCCTCAGACAAATAAGCCGTGTGAACGAGGCCTAAGGGTTAAAAAACTAGGCTGCTTTCTTCCGAAAACAGGACCATTCCCGCCATGGGTGGTATAGGGTAGTGCAGCTCAACCTCATTCATAAAGTTCTCACAGAAAAAGATATATATAATCTCACTGTAATGAAAGCCTGATTAAATCATGCTTTTATTTCTATCCTTTAAAATAAATAAAAAATTAATACAGACTCTTTAAAATGAGTGCAGCATAATCAATTCAATCACCCTCAACATCGTCGGGATCCACATACCTCAGAAATAATAAATTCAAATATAAATGGCTTACAGTTCGTAGATATCAGTATGATAATCTCTATTTCCAATCCAAAGGGTCGATGTATAGGGGGACAAATATCACTAGATCAACCTTATAATACTCCGTCAAAAAGCAGGGCGATTGCCCCAAAAAGGGCAGCCCCGCTTTATCGTTGAGTAATCCTGTACAAACTCTATTGCACCCTACATTTATAAAAAGTCCCAACATGTTTCTCCTTCAAGAGCACTGGAAAAGGTTCTTTAGGGGATTGGATAAATGAGATGCATGTACCAAGATACTGGGTCACATGGTTATAGCAGTCAATAATAAAAGATTAGTCTCACCATTTTGTAGATGTTGCCCAGTCCTCCTCCTAAGCCGATAAACCAGTTGATGTATCTGAAGAAATGCACTAAAAACAGTCACTAAGAAGCCAGTAACTCAATGCCGTATGTTCGGCGACCCTATAATAACAGAGCACATGCGCAAAGTTATTTGGAATTGCATCAGAGCGCATGCGCCGACTAGATGTATCAGCGGACTATCCTTATTGAATTGGTTTTGTTGTATCAGTCTCAACCCCATTCCCTTAAATGGGTTTTGTCATCACAAATATTGATGTTATATTAATAGGATATCTTGTCAATGTCATATAGTTGCAGGTCCTACCTCTGAGATCCACACCTATCTCCCGAACAGGCCTCCAAAACTCCTCATTCTGAGTGGAGAAATGGTCGCGCTTGCACGGTCACTCTCTACTCATTTCAATAGGAGTTCCAAGTACAGCTGAATGCTCCACTCAGCTGTATTTGCAACTTCCATTGAAATGAATGGAGAGTAAATGCGCAAGCGTGGCCACTTCTCCATTCAGAACATGGAGTTTGGGGGGCCCGTTCTAAAAATACTGTAGGCACTGGTCCTATAACCATCAGACAAAACCCCTTTAAAGAGGTTTTCTCACCATGTTGTTTGACAGAGCCTGCTCTTTACAGCCAGCTTCAGGCTCCCACATCCTGTTCAGGCCGTGGACGGTACTACAGCTTCAGGCTCCTACTTCTTGTTCAGGCTGTGAGTGGTTCCACAGCATTAGACTCACACTTCCTGATCAGGCTGTGGATGGTTCTACAGCATCAAGCTCCAACTTCCTGTTCAGGCTGTGGGTGGTTCTACAGCTTTAGAAGCACACTTCCTGATGAAGCTGTGGATGGTTCTACAGGTTCAGGCTCCCACTTCCTGTTCAGGCTGTGGGTGATTCTACAGCTTTAGACTCACACTTTCTGTTCAGGCTGTGAGTGGTTCTACAGCCTCAGGCTCCAATTTCCTGATCAGGCTGTGGGTGGTTCTACAGCAGTGATTGCCATTTCAACTCTGCTATTTCTAGCTGAGTCGGTTACAGTTAAATCACTGCAGGGGTTCTGTAAACTGTAGTGCCCTATACTACAGAGCGCTAAAGGGTTAAAATTTGTCAGTAAGATAAACAGCTGATAAGACACAGCAAGGAGTGACATCACTATGGCCAGTCAGGGCAGCTGGAGTAATGAGACCAGAAAGAGATGATCGTTAATGTATACAAACTTGTGTACACTAACAGCAGATAAAATCTCCTCTATCTAGTAAACAAAGCAAAATCAGAACAGCAATGTATATGGTAATAGTTTTTATTTACTTTTACCTACATGTGTAAAGCTAATCAATGTAGTGAGAAAACCCCTTGAAGCTGATCTGCAATACCAGACACAACCTACAGACAGTGGAGGCCATGCTTTTATGGTATTGTACAGCCTATAAAAGGATCTTGCTGTCCTTCATTCCTATCAGAGATGAGAACAGAGAAGGTGGCAAGAGCCTCCAGGATGTAGCAGTACTCATATGCTATTTGGGAGAGGGTCCTCTCCTTTATATTGACACCAATGATGGATCCATTAATTTTTACTAACAATTTGATGTCAGATAAAGATGAATCTTGGTCAAAAGCAAAGAAAAAAAATTAAAAAATAAAGTCAAAATGTAATGGATGACATCAGCTCTGCAGCGTCTATGGAAACGGTTAATGGTGAAATCCAGCTCGTGGCTTTAAATTAGGTAGGAACAGAGTGGATTAGGTGACCTGGGCAGGTTTCATTATCTGCCGCCTACTTGTCTCTGGCAGGAGCCCGTTCAATCCACATGCACACAGCGGTTACACCGAGTGACTCACAGGCTCAGGAATTCCTGTGCTCTAATCCCAGCGGCGTTGGGCACTGGGTAATTCTCTGCACGCTGCCGTGACTCCAGTCTGAATCATGACATCTCTGTATCTCATAGTGTCACAGGCGGAGAGCTCTTTGATCGTATCATTGAGCGGGGATACTATACGGAGAAGGATGCGAGTCAGCTGATCCGACAAGTCCTGGACGCTGTCCAATACTTACACAACATGGGAATTGTGTACCGTGACCTGAAGGTAATTTAATGGAAACGTGAAGCTTGAGCCATTTATATAGATATCGCAATTTTACAATATACATATCGAACAGATCTACATAAAGAAGTGAGCAACTTTGTAAATATGTTACTTATCTTGTATCGAGCTACTATCTGTGTTATACTTCAGAGCGGCATTCACAATTCTGCTGGTTGTCAAACTAAAGAGGAACTAAAGAGGAAAAATGGCCATAAGACTTAACTTTTAATAAATCTGTTAAAATGATACAAAATATTACAACACTAAATAAAAAATAGGTAGGGGGTCCACTCCAATATCCCTATGTGGCCCTATCTAACTATAGACACCCTAACCAAAAAAACAAAAAGCAGGATAACCGTCCTGATAAGAGCGCACATGCCAGCAGCCTGACCCTATTAACACTGGCCCTATGAAGCCCTATGGTTCCATTCCTATAGTTATATTGCCAGTTGAGCTCAGCTTATACAATGCAGTGGTACTGGTAGATCCATTTGGATTATTTTATAAGCTAAGTGTAGACATTAAGCCAAAAACAAATTATTTTTGAGCAGTATATATATATATATATATGGAGAGTGGAGGTATTATTGGTAATGTAACATGGCTAGGCTTCCATGAAAGGTATGGGGTCATCCTGTGAAGATAAACCCATGCTCTATAATCCAATGATAGGGAAGGGGATATGTCCATGGAGTGGACTGGTACCATGGCCGGGATGACAGGTAGGCAAAAGGAGGGACCGCCTAGGATGCAACTTTATCCCAGGCAGAAAAGAGGGCGCAAGGAGGTATGGAGTGTGCTGAATTTTCCATTGGTGGGACACTGTGGGCGAGATGTCAGAAAATTGGCGGTGTTACATTAGTGTTTAGGCGCATTAAATAAGTGTAAAGGGCGCCACAAAGTCCGACCCTATCAAAAATCTGGCGTCAGGTATACCTTACATAGTAACCATAATGTGCCCAAAAACGATGCGCTGTGTGCCTCCATAACGAAATGCGCCCATTGAGGTGCAGAGCACATCATTACAAGTGTATAGGTGTTAGGGGCATTTCACAATTTACAAGTATATGTTAGGCGCATTACAAGTGTATATGTGTTAGGCGCATTTCACATTTTACAAGTATGTGTTAGGCGCATTTCATATACTTGTAATGATAAACTATGCGCTTCCGGACGCGATGTGCCCCGATAGGGGCATTATATACTCTACCAATGAAATGTTATGTGCCGCGATTAGCGCAAATTGCGGCACATAGCAAATCATTAGAAGTATATGTAATGAGCCTATCGAGGCACATCGCGCACGGAGGTGCATAACTTATCATTACAAGTATATGGAATGCGCCTAACACATATATACTTGTAATGATGTGCTATGCGCCCTAGTAGGCGCACTTCATTATGGAGGTGCACAGTGCATAATTTTTAGGTGCATTACAATGTGTCGGTTCCGGCATATAATGCGCCTAGTTTTGGTGTACGACAGTTCATTTACATCCAAAATATGGCATCAAAAGCGGTTTTAGCGCAATATAGACCAAAAAACTGACGTTGGCGTGTTGGGAAATGTCGCTCTATATGCCTTATTTGCTTAGGGCACCAGAATACCTTTTCCGCTTCTCACCCTTTTGGCTAAGATCAAGCATAGTATCTGTTCTTATCGTTCCCCTTGACAGTGAGGCAGGACATTGCTATAGGGGAATGTGTCCAAATGGACACATTCATAGGCGACTCCCCCTCCCAGGATTGAAGCTATGAGGTTTTGAGGGGATTTTGAAGCCCTAAGTGCAAAGTGTCCCAGGAATGACGACCCTGGGGTGCTTGACCTCACTGGGTGTAGGACCCCACCTGAGGAACGGCACATGTGCATGTACTTTGACTTTCCTTTGAGCACACGTCTTTATTCCCCGGCCTTCTGGCTAGAAAATAGAGAAATTTTTACATTTCCTGTCGGGTGTCCGGCAGTATCACTGTGCTCATCCACTAATTTAATTTTCACGTCACTTTGTGTTCTATTGTGTCATGATTTTTGTGTTTGGATCGAAGGATGCAGTACCCTTCTGACTCCCTCCAGAATGCTAGGGGGCAAACGTGTGGCCATATGGTTCCTTTATCCCCTGTAAACCCTGGCACTCTATGGAGTGGCCACCTAGATGGCACCCCGGTTGAAGTTTGGATTGGCAACCCATTCCGATGCCGGGGAGCAAGTATTTGGGACTCTATCCACTTTGGTGGTGGTGTTCATCGATTTTGTAACCCTGTGCAGGTGCCTTTTGGTCTGGCGGGGAAGCATTTTCTTCTAGGTTTGAGGGGGCCCATTACTTTTTAGTATGGGTTTGCGATAGACCATATCCTCAATGCACTGTTTTTGTGTGGCACATGTTGCACTTTTTTGTGCATTTTGGTGTTGAGAAGCACATATTAGGACTTTAAAAAAACCGAAAAACAGAGTGCCTTGTCCTAGGAAAATACTCAATAGATTACTGGATCCATTGGAGTTAAGAATCTGTGCATAGCTTTCCTTCTGTAGAAGAATTAACCAACATGGTAAGAGGACTTGCTAAAGGTATAGGAAAAGGCAAGGATCACCATCAAGGAAGTCCAAGTAAAAAAGCCAATTTATTGCGTATCTTACTAATAGAGTTCACTTGCATTCTCAATGACTCCACAATCAATTTGCTATTTTCCCTTATGCTTTTAGCCAGAAAACCTGCTCTATGCAACTCCTTTTGAGGACTCAAAGATCATGATCAGCGACTTTGGCCTTTCTAAGATTGAAGATGATGGAATGATGGCCACGGCTTGTGGGACACCAGGTTACGTGGGTAAGGACTCTACTCATCTACAGGATTTTAGGACATCTTGGAAGATGTAGTACACTAGAACTTTAATAGGTTATATCATATATTCTGCTTCTCTATAACAATTAGAAGTCATCTGGCCAGTTGGTGGTGTGGCTGTCAACATACTTGACGACAATTTCCCATCGAAATACAAAAAAACAAAAGGGGAGATTACCCCCCTTGCCGCCACCGGGGCGGTTTAGGTGGTTGTTCGTGGCCCGGTGGGATCGGTGCAGGGATGGTCTCTTGGACTAAATAGACAACCGAACAATCCATGTCATGAGCTCTTAATCGTACGACGGCTTGAAACGCGTCACGGGGACCACATTAAACTGCAAGATGACAATTTCCAATGCCAACCAGCAGGGCTTTAGGCCATAGTATGGCAGTATACAGAAACTTTAAAATAGTGTTTAAAGGTGAACATAGTTTTTGATGGGTGAAGCATATGCATAACCTCTGCTCTAGGGCATGTAAACAGTATATAGCTTGTGTAGTAATAGTCAGGACTGAGATGTTGAATATAGGGTACCTGATGGGGTATTATTATTATACTGTTCATCGCCCATAGACTCCATTTACTACTTGTCTCTATTATCCTGTCTGATATTTGCAGGTCCTGAACTTCTAGAGCAGAAGCCATATGGAAAAGCTGTGGATGTTTGGGCCATCGGGGTCATCTCGTACATTCTGTAAGTATCTCTCGTGGACCCTGTTTGTCAGATCTGAAAAAAATAAGCAGAATTAAAACTTCAGGGCGCCCTTTGCAAATACAGACAGTCCCTGACTCCGTTCCGACTTACATCTGTCCCCTAGTTACAAACAGCGACTTATGGGGCATGCTGGCACTTGGAGTTCCATGTTCCACAGTCGACAAGTTCCAGCATGCCACAGCAGCACATGAGGTGAAAATGAGGTGAAATCTTCTTAACAGGGGCACAGACAGCAAAACAAAAGTAAAAACCCTTGAATGCACTATCCAAAACTAAAAAAAAAAACTTTTGTGCTGGAGTTACATTTAATAAATATACCTGTTCTGACTTACATACAAATTCAACTTAAGAACAAACCTACAGTCCCTATCCCGTTCGTAACCCAGGGACTGCCTGTAAAGGTGATTCTTGGCCATATTGACCAAAAGTCATTGTGACCACTGCACTTTAGTGCTAAAGTATGCTGCCCGAACAGTCAGGCCAAGAGTCACATGCAAGAAAGGGTGAATTACAGCTGCATCTAATACATGTTGCTTTTATAAGAGATCTGTCTAGTGATCTCTTCTTTTATGAATATCTTAAAAGGGTTATCCCATTAATAATTTTCTTACCAAAAGTCTTGATATGCAGATAACAGCGGTTATGTTTTTAACATAATCAGACCTTTCTAATCTTTTATTGCTTTCCTGTGTCCTTCTTGATGCTGCTGGGGCTCTAAGCACAATCAGTCTCCTTCCCCCTCTGGCAGCTGACAATAGCCCCTTCTTACTTCCCTTGCAGACAGTTATTGTGGTAACTAGAGTAGTGAAGGTACATACTGTGAGGGATCCACAATATGCACTAAGAAACCCATTCACAGTATTTCCCTCAAAAGCCAAGCAGGAGAGCAATGGAAAAAAAGCTGGCTCTATTGGTTGCTCTGTAGTATACAGAGTATGACTATGCATAGACCTGGCTGTGAGGAGAATGAATGAGCATGTGTGTCCACCAGCATTTAGCTCATTAGGTGGACGTACACATCACTATTCACTTTGAACACCAGGCGGCGCCTTCCTTGTTAAGTAAATGTCATAACTCTTCACTGGCTTGTTTTTGAAGAGCATATAAATGAGAGTTTAATTTTTGTATTATCTATACAATGAACATGATGTTTTATGGTGGAACAACCCCTTCAAAGATTTCTTTGATTTGTTCTTTACATAATCCTACATCAGCCCCTGAAATATAATAGAATATTTTTCATGATCTGTCTAGAATATATTTAGTCCCCATTAGATGAAAGTAATCCTTTTTGGTTTCATTGAGGCAATTAAAATCTTTTGCTTCAGAAGATATTACTGAGGTGGCATTGTTGTCTTCTATGTCTCTTCTCGTTGAACCATTGAGGTGATATTGAGGTCTTCTATGTCTCTTCTGGCTGTACCATTGAGGTGGTATTGATGTCTTCCATGTCTCTTCTCATTGTATCATTGAGGTGATATTGAGGTCTTCTACTGTATGTATCTTCTCACTGTATCATTGAGGTGGTATTGAGGTCTTCTATGTCTCTTCTCACTGTACCATTGAGGTGGTATTGATGTCTTCCATGTCTCTTCTCATTGTACCATTGAGGTGGTATTGAGATCTTCTACTGTATGTATCTTCTCACTGTATCATTGAGGTGGTATTGCGGTCTTCTATGTCTCTTCTCGCTGTGCCATTGAGGTGGTATTGATGTCTTCCATGTATGTCTCTTCTCATTGTACCATTTAGGTGGTATTGATGTCTTCTACTATATGTCTCTTCTTACTGTACCATTGAGGTGGTATTAATGTCTTCTACTGTATGCATCTTCTCACTGTATCATTGAGGTGGTATTGATGTCTTATATGTCTCTTCTTGTTGTACGGTTACTGCTATAAACCCATGACTTAGTCCTTGTTTTACGGTTTCCAAATTAATAGAAGAATGGACATATGTGCTTATGTCAGGGAAGATTGACAGATGACATCAAGTTGATTTCAGAAGCCCTTTATTTTGGTTGATACATACAAGTTTTTATACAGGTTGATCTGGAGGTGTGGCAACATTAACAGCATCATCATTACTTCAAATTTTGATTAAAATTTGCAATACAATTTGTTAGTTTAATCATAATACAATTGGTTACTTTTTATAAACATACTTTTAATATGCAAGCAGTGACTTGTACATTATCTTTGTTTTGCATTACTAATATTTTATTTTCAGCGTATCACATGGTAAATCAGACAGTCATTATTAAAGTATTTCATTAAGATGAGAAAAACAACTTATCTAGCCATTGTTTTCATTATTAAATACTAGGTTGTTTATTGTCGGGGTAGTTTGAAGAATTTTAATGGTCCTAGTAAATTCTGGGAATTGAGTAAGGGAATGTTACAACAATCATCCCACATCCCAGTTGCTATATATATATATATATATACATACATACATATATATATGTATATATATATATGTATGTATGTGTATATATATGTATATATATATATGTATGTATGTGTATATATATGTATATATATATATGTATGTATGTGTATATATATGTATATATATATGTAGTATATATATATATATATATATATATATGTATATATATATACTCTTATATATATAAACACATATATACATACACACACACACACACCACACACACACAAGTGTGTATTACCATTGAATAGAAATTGGAGGGACAAAACCCAACCAATAAGAGAATAGGTAGGGTAAATAACTTTAGCCCTCCTGTGTCTGTTGGAAATTATTAACAATTTAATTTAAGACTGAAGAACTAAGAAATGTTTCTCTATAACTATGTCAAGGCCAAGTGTTTCTGGCAGAGCAAAATCAGCAGCAAATTCCTAAATGCTAGAAGTTAAGAACATTTAAAATTAGTGAATAATAGAAAAAAACACTTAAAGGGATATCCCGGGCCCTAACATTGCTCGTTTGTCGGGGTATGGGTAGAAATAGAATAGAAACCTCAAACTTACCTCGCAGATCCTCCCATTCACTCCTGGCTGCCGGTGCGTTCAACCCGAAAGTAAGCGGTGAACGTCCATCATTCATGTGACAGGTGGCCTGTAATTGGCTGAGGCAATCACGTGAATGCAGACCTTTCACTGCTTCAGCGGTGGTGAACAGACAGGAAGTCTGGAGAGAACTGGAGTGTCCGGGAGGTAAGTATGAGGTTTCTCTTCTATTTCAACTCATATCCCGAGAGACAACTGAGAAATGTTGGGGCCCAGAACACCCCTTTAATTCTATATTTTCTCTGACAGTAACTTTGAGATGTTATTGATGTCCTCTATGTCTCTTCTTGCTGTACCATTGAGGTGGTGTTGAAGCCTTCTATGTCTCTTCTTGCTGTACCATTGAGATGGTATTGATGTCCTCTATGTCTCTTCTTGCTGTACCATTGAGGTGTTGTTGAAGTCTTCTATGTCTCTTCTTGCTGTACCATTGAGATGGTATTGATGTCCTCTATGTCTCTTCTCGCTGTCCCCTTCTCCAGGCTTTGCGGATACCCTCCGTTCTATGACGAAAATGACTCTGAACTGTTCAATCAGATTTTAAAGGCAGAGTATGAATTTGATTCCCCGTACTGGGATGATATTTCCGAATCAGGTACAGTACCCTTGTGTCCAATTGTCTCCTTGTGTTGAAACTTTCTCTGGAAGAAATCCATGAAAATCTCTGATCATGAAATATTAGTAGCTGTGAGTGAAGAACGGAAGAATCCTTCATTTCATGTTCCAGACACTTTCCAAGCCAAGTGTTTTAAACTCCCTTAATGTAAAAGGATAACCTTTCTCTATCCCCGGAACCAACAAAATCTCAAGCAATGAAGGTTTCAGGCAAAGAAAAAAGTTCTTGTCTGGAATAGAAAATATAATGAGATCCCCTGGGGATTAAGGTGTCGGTGCTCCTAGAAGTTCCTTCACATGGAGGGGGCTGATTTCTTGCTAGTCGTTCTGGCAGGAGAACATAGGAGTTATCAGAAGGAATTTCAGTGTTTGATTTGAAGGAATCTTTCTTGATGTGTTAGTTGTTTCTTTTGCCTCTGTGATATATAGGGTTATATGATAGAGGAGAGGAGCTGAACTCTGTGATATATAGGGTTATATGATAGAGGGAGAGGAGCTGAGCTCTATGATATATAGGGTTATATGATAGAGGAGCTGAGCTCTGTGATATATAGGGTTATATGATAGTGTAGTGAAGCCGAGCTCTGTGATATATAGATTTATATGATAGAGGGAGAGAAGCTGAGCTCTGTGATATATAGGGTTATATAAAAGAGGGAGAGAAGCTGAGCTCTGTGATATATAGGGTTATATGATAGAGGGAGAGAAGCTGAGCTCTGTGATATATAGGGTTATATGATAGAGGGAGAGAAGTTGAGCTCTGTGGTATATATGGTTATATGATAGAGAGGAGCTGAGCTCTGTTATATATGGGGTTATATGATAGAGGAGAGAAGCTGAGCTCTGTTATATGTAGGGTTATATGATAGAGGAGAGAAGCTGAGCTCTGTTATATGTAGGGTTATATAATAGAGGGAGAGGAATAGAGCTTCTCTCCCTCTATCATATAATGCTATTTACCACAGAGTTCAGCTTATCTCTCTCTATCACATCCTGATCTCAGATAGGGCAGCATACACCACCTAACAGGTTATTTTTAGTCATATTAATTTACTTTGAGCTGAGCTGCAGTGGACGGTGGTGGAGCAGTTTTTGGTGGTGTTCCTCCTTATTCCCCCAGGACACACTCTGGATGGAGTCATCCTCAACTGCCCTGATGGTGTTTTGAGGTGTCCATGATGTTGTGCAGAAATGACAGGCAGGAGACTTCTAGTAGGTTGTTGAAGACATGATTTTTCTTGCAGTAAACCACCTGCCTGCACAGCCCGCAGTTGGGGTGGCCCTCTAAATAAAGTCCCATACTCTTCCAGATTTGTCAAACAAGGAGCTAACTAACTAAAATAGGGAATTATCCAAAGAGAACAACCTGGTGTCAAGTGGACACGATCAGGTCAGATTAGACTGGGGTTATATGGGGTAAACAAAACCTGTTAACCAATGGCTGCTGGAGTTGGCCATCACCAGCAAATTTATGTGGCTACAGTTTCACCCATCAAGGCGGTTGGACCATCCTAATAGCAAGCAGAAATATTGTAAAAAGTGAAGAACTGAAATAAGAAGTACATGGGACAGTTACATAGCGTTTTACATCATATAGGCAATAAGAGTTGTTGACACAAACCACAAATCCTTAAAAAAGGTTCTCTACTTTGGACAACCCCTACTTGTTAGAGGGGTCCTTTTATAATAAGTTGATCACAAAGTGTCCCCTCACTGGGACCACTAACAGTAAATTATTTGTGGGAAAATCTGGCCAAAAGTTTACAATTTTCCAGCAGCAGCTCTATAATGAGGCGTTACACGGTGCCCATTTATATCAATGGACTGACTACATAATGCAGAACAGGAGCGGACCTCCAGAGCCAGAGACACTCTTTGCAATCACTCTTCATGGATGATGATCCTGAACAGAGGACTTCCCTCTATGAACTCAAAAATTTTTTTTATAGAGTGTTTGAAAATGAGTTTTTCTAAACTGTAGAACTCCTTAGAAACCCTATATACTACGTACTTGTCCAGCCTATAGAAGGTTTAGTGCACCACTTCATCCCACATATGAATATCATATGTAGTGTTTGGGTTCGCCCCGGTTGGCTGCCAGCAATTGTGGGATAGTCGTGCAATCAATCACCAGGATAAAGAAAGTGAACCATTCAATGAATGACTGGAAATACGTTGGCAGTGCTGGGACCATGGGTAGACCAAGGTAGGTGACCACCTAGGGCATCACTTCATCCCACATATGAATATCATACGTAGTGTTTGGTTTCGCCCCGGTTGGCTGCCAGCAATTGCGGGATAGTAGTGCAGTCAATCACCAGGATAAAGAAAGTGAACCATTCAATGAATGACTGGAAATAGGTTGGCAGTTGGTAGTGCCGGGACGATGGGTAGACCAAGGTAGGCGACCACCTAGGGCATCACCTCATCCCAAGCAGAAAGGGAGTGCAAGAAGGTATGGAGTGGGTTGGATTTTTTTATTGGGGGGGGGGGGGTGGAGGGTGGGGAGACATTATATACCTTATTTACATAGGGCACCAGAATACCTTGTCCCAGTCTTGGTAGTCGGTTACACGATTTTCCCTTAGTCCCAGGCAGCCTGACCTGAATCATAATATACAGGCAACTGTAAACCACAGAGCCCAGCTTTTTGGACAGTCAAAGAGGGACACTTATGGTTGATATATAGTTTTCCTCTTATAGTTTTCCTTTAACCAATTAGCATAAAATCATCTGAATGCTGACATTTCCATAGTCCAAATTGCAACAGATGATACATTAATGTAATACTGTAGCTTACTATGAAGTTATACTGTAAAACAAAAAGAAGAAAAAAAGGGCGCTCCTAGTGTAGATCGTCTGGAATAAAAGTTTATCCGTTGGTCAGTATCCCACTAACCTGATTTTGTTGCGCAATGGTGGAGGTGCAACTCTCCCAGAGCATGTAGATTAATCAGTCACAGCAGCCCCCTCGCTTCCTTGGCTCAAAGCGTTGCCGAATGATAGGAAGATATCAGTGATATATTAAAAATCACAACTAAATTATAGTGTGATAAAAGGGGAAAAAAAAGGGAATGATGGCGCTAGACTGATAAAATATAGATACAGTTTATTAGGACATTAAAACAGGTCCTGTTTTAGTTGTGATTTTTAATATATTACTATGAAGTTAGGAACTAGAGAGCAGGGGCGAGACTAGAGAAGCCTGGGCCCCATAGCAAACTTTTGAATGGTAGTTTTTGGATGGTAGTTTATAGGTGCGCCATATAGGCAGGCAGAGCATGGGTAGTCTATAGGGGCCATATATGTAGGCAGGCAGGGCTTAAAGTAGGCTATAGGGGCCCCATATAGGAAGGCAAGGCTTAGGGTAGTCTATAGGGGCCCCATATAGGCAGGGCTTTAAGGTAATCTATAGCGGCTCCCATATAGGCAGGCAGGGCTTAGGGCAGACTTCATAAATGTCAAAAAAAATAAGAAATCACTTAGTCACCTGTCTCTCGCTCCCTCTCAGCTCAGCTCCCGGGCAGTCTCAGTGCTCGGCGCAGGCGGCGCGATGATGTGACACCACCGGGCAATCCTGCCTTGAACGCTGGGGCCGAAGAGAGTTGAGAAGCAGCATGCGCCGGGCCCCGCAGCTCCGCCCCGCCAACAGTGAACTGGTATTTTCACTGCCGGCAGGCACAGGAGCAGAACTACCGGAGGAGCAGACATGTCAGCAGCTGCCCCGGGATCCCTGAGAGCACGGGCCCCGTGGCAGCTGCTGCGTCTGCTACCCCGGTAGTTCCGCCCCTGCTAGAGAGATACTTTTTTGGGACAATATAGTAACCTAATCAGTGCAAGTTTTTTTTATCAAGTCAAAACGAGGGAGTAAAAAGGGACAGGAGGAAAGGGGTCAAAAATATTGACTGTCCCTCCAAAAGAGGGATACTTGGGAGGTATGTGTAAACTGTACCAGAGGGTTAATAAGATCAGGTTGTAACTACTACTCCTAAAATGTCTTCCAGCAAAAGATTTCATACGGCACCTGTTGGAGAGGGAGCCAGAGAAGCGGTTTACCTGTGAGCAGGCGCTGCAGCATCCATGGTAAGATGGCCACGGGAGTCTTCATCTGCTCCAATATTTATCACGGTCATCCCACTTCCAGGCACTCGGCCAAGACTTACAAGGACGTTGCAACATAAACTTCGAAAATAAACCTCTGCTATTCCCAAACACGAATTACAGTCTTGTGCCAACAGGCTGGCAATTAGAGGGCAGACAGAGTGCAGTAAAGTTTTAGGATTGCCTTGATCGCTTTCCTTAAAAATTCTGTAAAACTGCACTCCTTAAAGATGTTTTTTTCCCTCCAGGAACAGCGCTACTCTTTCCCGCTGGCTGTCTTTGGTACTGCAGCTCGCTCTAGTTAAAAGGGTTTTGCCACGATCTCATTTCATACCTTCTGCATCCAGCTCTTCAGCTCTGTGTGTTCAGAAGGGGGCGTGTGTGATTTGTTTGAATTGCATATCATGTGACTCAGCAGGATGACATCACCAGGCCTTTCATCTCTCTAGTCACAGAAAGGTCTGTTTATGTACAGAGCTGTGAGTACCTACAATGTAGTTCAGAGGTAAAGTTTTTGCAAGGGTCCTAGGTTCAAATCCCTGCAGGAACCAAACCTCTGGATCGTTTTTTCTAATTATCAATGCACAGACCTCATAGAGGTTTCTTTTGTATTTATTTGCACTGTTTGACTAATTACTAAGAAGCACAGAGGACCGGAGTAGAATGACAGCACCTGGGGTTGAACACTCAGTAGCTGCCTGAGAGGAGAGGTGATGACTGAGCATGTGCGACCAGGACTGAGGAGCTCTCAGCCCTGGTCGTATCCCCTGGAGACGAGCTGTAAACAATGGATAATAATAATAATAATCTTTATTTATATAGCGCCAACATATTCCGCAGCACTTTACAATTTGACGGGAGTAGGTACAGACAAAAATACATACATTACACAATGAAAAGCTACTTATAGATAAGACACAAGGTGTGAGGGCCCTGCTCGCAAGAGCTTACAATCTATTAGGGTGTAGGGTGAGATGAAGGGTAAGAAGTGCTAGGTTTACAATGGTCCAGCCATGTGACATAAATATGGGGTGGTTTATGTAGAATTCGGATGAACCTGCCACCCAGACAGTACATCTATATACAGATAAGTGCTGAATTGTAGGGAGTGACAGAAATGTGTGCGCTAGAGAGTGGGGAGGGGAGGTTAGCAATTAGGGATTCTGGTAGGCCAGGCTGAGAAAATGTATTCTCAGAGCCCTCTTAAAACTATGAGCGTTGTGAGTGTGCCTGATCACCCGTGGTAGCATGTCCCAGAGAACTAGTGCAGCACGTGTGAAATCTTGAAGACGGACATGGGAGGTTCGGATGATTGGGCTGTGTTTATGCTACAGCAAGGGGAATGACAAAAGGGTGGAGCAGAGATGAGGAGGAGATGAGGGGGGAGCAGCGGTGGGGGGCTTTATGGGGTGAGTGTGATAGTTTATTTTATCCTGTAGAATGGGCGACCATGCAGTGACTGACACAGGGTAGAATCATTTAAAAGCGGCGGGGAGAGAAAGAAAATCTGGCTGCTGCTTCAGGACAGATTGGAGAGGAGAGTTTACAGAGGGGGAAACCGATAAGCAGGGAATTAAAAAGTCCAACAAAAAAGAATCAGAGCAAAATGAGAGTTTTAGTTGTTTCCAAGTGAGAAAAGGACGTTCTGGAAAGTTCTTGAGGTGCAGGTACAAGGGAAAAGGGATTGAAAAATTGGGGGTAAAGGGCAGATCAGAACAATATAACCCCAAGACAGCGGGCCTGCTGCCTAGGAGTTTGGGGTGCCACAACTAAAACGAAATGGGGGGTAGGTGGGTAGTAGATAGTGGAAAGACAAGAATTTCATTTTTTTAGTGGGTTTATTTAAGATAGGGGGAAAGACATATTTTAAAAGCGGAAGACATCCGGGTGTTTTGTGGGAGAGTAGGGTGAGCCCCGGGGAGGGGTTATAATTGATGTCTTTTGCTAGAGTGGTGCTGGAAGCCACTCTCTGATGGTTTGTCCAAATTTGGGTGCTGTGTATTTTTTAAAAGGGGAGAGGACCTAGAAGGGATCCCTGGGGAGCCCCCAACGTGAGAAAAAAAGAGGAGGGGGTAAACCTGAAAAGAACACTAAAGGGAGCGGTCAGAGGGGTAGGAAGAGAACCAAAGGAGCGTGCCTGGAGGCCAATGGTGCTGAGCATGCTGAGGAAAGATGGTGACAACATGCAAATGCGCAGAGAATACGGAAAAGCAACATGATATGCCCTGAGTTTTTGGGGTGGGAGTCATTTGAAACTTTAGTTAGACATTTCTGTGGAGGGGTAGGGTGGGGGAAAACCTGAGCGAGGGTCAAGAAGGAGTTAACAGGAGAAAGTGGGTTAACAGAGAAGACCAAGCGTTGTAGGATTTTTAGAGATGAAGGGGAGGTTAGAGACTGGCCCGGTATTAGCAGCACAG
Organism: Phyllomedusa bahiana; assembly: GCA_025379985.1. Taxonomy (NCBI): domain Eukaryota; kingdom Metazoa; phylum Chordata; class Amphibia; order Anura; family Hylidae; genus Phyllomedusa; species Phyllomedusa bahiana. The sequence continues at coordinate 142,359 of JAODAL010003453.1, forward strand.
GACGAGTCCAAGAGGGTTTTTCTTTAAAAGGGGGGGGGGGTTTTGATGCATTTTTTTAAAGGAGGAGGGAAAAAGACCCCCAGGGAGAGAGAGAGGTTAAAGATGCAGAAAGGTGAAGAGGACAGCTGGAAAAATAAGGGACAAGGTGAAGGAATGGGTCATAAGCAGGGGTTGGGGGCGCTGCGGGAAAACCCCGGGAACTTCTTCTTTGTTTTGGGTAAGGGCTGAGGAGATAAGACTGTGGGGACGGGTGTTATTTAAGGATTGACATGCAATGTTTTCCCCGGATTTCTTCAATTTTTTTTTTTAAAAGGGGCCACATTTTCACACAGAGGTCATGAGGGGGCCTGCTGTAGCCTTAGGAGGGAATGAAATGCCCGAACAGGCTTTTTGGGTTGTTGTGTGGGTTTGAGATAGGGGGTGAAGTTTTTTTGTTTGGCGCAGGGGAAGGGCATGGGGGAAAGTCAGCAAATTTTTGTAGGGGAAAAAAGTTCAGGTAGCTTTGACTTTCTCCACAGAGCTAAGCACCCTGGAACATCGCTGCAGAAAGCGAGACTGAGGCGTTCCCCGGCGGGGGCATCTCTCTGGGGGTGCGTGTGTGAGCGGTGCCAATATTCCGGGGGGTGAGAGTTTCATTGTAAGTTTGGGACAGCCAAGTCGGGGGCGGGAGAGGGGGGAATTTGGGGGGCAGTGCGACTGTATGGGTTGGGGTTCCTTTGTTTTAAGGGAGGGGATATTTCTGAAGTGTGAGGGGGCACTTGTCCCCAAAGGAAGCTGAGAGTTTATGATAGGGGAAAGGAGATAAGTTGTGGTCAGAGGGGGAAAAAGAAAATTAATAGGTTCGAAATCGATAGGACGAAGAAAACAAATCAAGAGGGTGCCTTCCTTTTGGGTGGGGGGGAGTCGTAAACTGAGATAGGCCAGGGGGGGGTTAGTGAAAGAAAGGCAGAGGAGAAAGGGGGGAATCAATGGGGATGTTTAAATCCCCATGATGAGGTGGGATATTTCGGGTAAAGAAAATGAGGGCCAGGAGCAAAAAAGATCCCAAAAATGTGGGGGGAGCCGGGGGGGGGTGTACAAACCGCGACTCTGAGGAAAATGGCCAAAGGACTGAGGGTGGCCTCAAAGGAAAAGAAATATGAGGGGCGGGGAATGACCTGGTAAGTGCAGTGTGGAGAGAGAAGTACACCGATCCCCCCACCCCGCCTGTTTGGTTGGGGGGGGGGGTAAAGTGAAGGCCTCCAAAAGGGGAGCGCAAGAAATGGTGTCAGATTTCTGGGCATGTTTCTGTGGGGGCCAAACAGGGTGGCAAAAAAGGAAAAGGTCTGAACAGCAGTGGTTTTTACATTTAAGATCGGGCGTTCCACAAAGCACTTTAAACGGGCAGAAAGGGCAACAACGAATAGCGGCAGGTTTAAAAGGTTTTTTATAAAGGGGAGGGGGATGAGCAGTAAAAAAGGGGGGCCGGGGGTTTGGAAGATGTCACCTGCACAGAAGCAGGAGAAAGAAAAAATACAGCAATGTTCACGATGAATATGATCGGGGTTGTGCATGCTATGTGAATGGTGGTCTGTGTATTGAAAAGGGAAAAATGTATGGATGGTACAAGGGGAGGGGAAAAAGAGAGGCGTTTAATGGATACGATTCTCAGGGGGGGAGACTGGGGGGAAAGATAAGAGGCAAATGGCTTTAAAAATTAATAAAATATAAGCTTGGGGAAAAAAAAGTATTTAAAAAGTGCAGTCCCCCAAAAAAGGGACCATTCTACCCCCCTGCCCACTTCTGTCTCATTTCTGGCTTATTGCTCAGATTCAGATTTTACTTCAAACTGTTTCAATTAGGAGCAGCTAAAACAAAAATGGAAGAAATTTTTTAATAATGATGAATGGTGAAAATGTTTATTATTTAATTTTCAAGCTTCCCACATCAATTTTACTTTGTGGTAAAAACCCCTTTAAGTGAATATGGCTGAGCTGCAATATTAGATACAATCCATGTGCAATTCATGTTTTTCTTAAAAAAAGACCTGATTTTTAGGGCTCCTTTTAAAGACCTACTCTTTGCTTTTTAGTGAACCTCTCCCCGCCAAACATACTGGGTTGTATTACCGTAGCACGCCAAAAAAAACAATCAAAGGGTTTCTTAAAGGGGTTTTGCCCCAAGTAAAATTTTCGTGGGGAATTGCAAAGAAATAACAAACATTTCACCATTCATTTTTATTAAAAAAATTTTGCACTATTTTTGTTTAGCGCCCTTTAGTGATCCATTGTTACGCTTTTCTCCGGGGATACGACCGGGCGGAGTCCCCTGGGGCGCACCCTGCTCGACACACCTCTCCTCTCAGGCAGCTAAAGTTCAAAACCCCCGGGGCGTCATCTACCCCACCTCTGTTTCCTTAAAAACAAAACAATCCCCTCATTGAAAAAAAACCTATATTCTCTAATAACTAACACGATAAAAAAAGCCTTTTAAAATTATAAATTTAAAAAATAAAGATCTAAATCATCCCCACTAATCCCTAGACCCCCCCTATCTAAAAACCCAACCTACCCAGGAAAATTTTTGGGGTAATCGCCCCCCTAAGGGGTCCCCACCGGAACCTATCCCTCCTATTATTCCCTAGTGTACTCCATTAATGACCAAATTTAGGAAAAAACCTTCACATAAATCTTTTAAAAAATACACCAATAGAAGGGGGTTCAATCCGAAGGTTAATCTATTAGAAACCAATTTACCTACAGAGAAATAAATTTGCCTTAGAGCAATTCAAAAATACAATATATACAATCTTTTATACTTCGGGGAACAAACGACGCTTTCCCCCCCAAAATAGGTAGGGGTTTTTTCAGGGGTCCAAAAATTTCCCAAACCCCAAGCATTTTGTAAAATTACATAATGATAATCAAAATACTTCCCCCATTCAAAGATAAACAACAAGGGAAAGACCCCTCGTGTCTTGATGTCGGTAGCCAATGAGTCACGGCCCTGGTAGTAAAAGGAACAGCCCTCAACTCCCCACGATTGTTTAAATAGCTGCTGGACTTACCACAAAGAGCAAATTGACTCCACGTACTTCCGGACGCTGCACGCCGCCGAAAGCCCACCAGTCCGCTACATTCCGGGATCCCGTACTGATTCGCCGAGTACCGCGAGAGCCGCGCATGCGCACTCACCTTCAAGATCTCACTGACATCAGGAGGATCGAGGATAGGCGCGCACGCGCAGGCCAACACGTCGGTCTGCCGAAATCATCAAATACTCAATAGCTACTACCGGCACTAGCATCCTTGAGACAGATATTCAAGATGTTTCTATATAAAATATTCTATAATAGACCAATCCATTGTAGCCAATATCGGGATCTACTCAGTCTATTAAGATAAAGGGAGCTCACTGTAGGTAGGTACCAATTGAAGAAAAATCTAATTATCCTCATATTCATCCCAGGTGTCCCAAAAAAAATTATACAATGAATTACAGACAAGATGTTCTAGGGAAAAATATATATATCATAAAAAGATGATATACATAATGAAACAAGATAAACTGATAATAAAAAAAAAAAAAATTATTATATCTGTTATATAATCACATATGGTCCTGTATAAGATTCCTTCACTTTTCCTCAAATAAATGCTGTAAATGATAAAATTTCATTCATTCCTCCTGGTTTTACTGTTTTTAGCCGATAAATCCAGAAGGTCTCTCTCTGTAGAATTTTTCTTTCAAAATTACCCATCCTTGGGTTGGGTTTTACCACTTCCAGAACCGAGAAGAAGAGTCCCGTGGTGTCACCACCATGTACCTCTATCATATGCCTCGCCACTGGAATGTCCCGTGCATGCTCAATATCACCAATATGCTCGAGTACTCTTCTCCTCAGTTCTCTTGATGTTTTTCCCACATACATCAGTGGGCATGGACAAGTGCAGTAGTAAATCACACCCTTCGTTTTACAATTAGCAAACGCTGTCAGTTTCAACATTTTTCCATTTTGATCCAAAACTCCTTTACTGAGTTTGATGTACTTACAGGCTTTGCAGGTACCACATTTGTACATACCACATATAGGCGTTCCCAGCCATGATCTCCTAGGCTGAGGGGGAACAAAATGGCTATTGACAAGTTTATCCTTTAGATTTTTTCCCCTCCTATAGGTTATAACTGGGTAGGGGTCAATCAGGTCCGCCACATCAGGGTCCTGTAGTAGTATTGGCCAAAATGTTTTCAAAATTCCTCTAATCTCCTCAGAGGCCACATCAAATGTCCCAATGATTCTCAACTTATTTGGTGCATCTCTTGTTCTTGTCTTTAACAATGAACCACAGTCAACACCCAGGGCCTCCTGATAGGCTCCCCTAAGAATAGATCTGGGGTATCCCCTTTCTAGGAATCTTCCCATTAGACCATCCGCTTCCCTTTTAAAGGACATGACCGAGGAGCAATTTCTCCGAATTCTGGTAAATTCTGGATACCCTTCCTAAGTGGATATGGATGTGCACTGCTCCACTGTAAAAGGCTATTGCCAGCCGTAGGTTTCCTGTAAGCTGTCGTTTCAATTTTACCATTCAATCCCCGTCTAATGATGATATCGAGGAAACACAAACTATCTGTATTGATCTCCTAGGTGAATCTGAGCCCGATTTCATTGATGTTCAAAGCTTCAACAAAGGAAATAAAGTGTTGTTTAGATCCTGTCCAGATAATAATCACATCGTCAATGTATCGCCCCCAAAGGGCGACACACCGATGGTAGTCCTCCAACTCTTCTGAGAAGACAATGGTGCTCTCCCACCAGCCCAGGAGCAATTTCGTGTAGGTAGGCGCACATGGGCTTCCCATGGCGGTGCCCCTGAGCTGGTGGAAGAAGTGACCATTGAACAAGAAATAATGTCTCAGAACGAATTCCATCAGATCCACCACAAATTTGTTGTGTTCCCCTAGAAATTGACTGCGAGTTGACAAGAAAAATTCCAAAGCCTTCAATCCCTCCCTATGTGGGATGGAGCTATACAGTGCCTCTACATCTATGCTACAAAGGAAGGTCCTGTCCTCCAACACGATGTCCTCTAGTTTCGATAGGAGGTCCATCGTGTCCCTAATATATGATGGTAATGCCAACACGAATGGTCTCAAAATTTGGTCAAGGTACGTACCAATATTTTGGGTAAGGTTCCCAATTCCCAACACAATCGGTCTACATTTAAGGGGGTTTAGCCCTTTATGTATCTTTGGAAGTCTGTAAAATGTGGCCAACTGAGGAGATTCTGTAAAGAGGAACTCGAATTCCCTTTCATTAATTAACTTGTTTTCCAAAACCATCCTTAAAAGTCCTCCTAGTTCTTCTTTAAATCTGGGAGTAGGGTCTTTTTCCAAAATGGCATATCCCTCTCTATCCTTAAGGACTTGTAGACACATGTCTCTATAGTCCCCGAAATTAAGAATCACCATATTTCCCCCCTTAGCTGAGGGCTTGATGGTAATGGTCTGATCCCTTTCCAGCGATTGTAACGCCAAGTATTGTTCTTTTGTCAAATTATAATCCTGACGTTTAATACCTGTACCAATTTTTTCTAGAGCAGCACTGACAACGTTTACAAAAACATCGATATTATTATCCATCAAGGGTGGTGTCCTCACACTTTTTCGACGACAGGTAGAAAATGGACCCTTAGAGGAATCAGTCTCATTTTCCTCCAAGAAAGAGGCCAACATTCTAACCCCCACCAGATCATCCTGTTCAATCCCTAATTCCGCACATTCCCTTTTATCTCGATATTTAAAAAACTTTTTCCATTTGAGACTGCGTGCGAATAAATGTAGGTCCTTGATCCAGTCGAAGACCTTAAATGGCACCGTGGGGACAAAAGATAACCCCTTGTTCAAAACCTCCAATTCTACATCGCTTAACTCTCTATTAGAGAGATTAATAATGTGTGATATCCCTTGTCCATTTAGTCCTTCTCGGCTATTCCTATTACCACTGCACTGTTCTATTTTTGTGGTATCCTCCCCTCTAAAAAAAGAGGGTTGTACATTCTGGGGACCAGGATTTTGACCCTGACTCCCTGACGCTCCCAAGGATGTAGAGGAACCCAAATAAGATGCCATATTCCCATTGCCACAATTTCCTCTTTCCTGTGCGGGGATATTCCTTCTCCTCCCCCTTCTTCCCTGAAAATTTGTTGGAACCCATTGTCCCCTATATCTTGTTTGGTAAGGAGAGTGATTGAAAATCCTTTGAGGATTTCGCCTTTGTTCCCCCTCTGATAGTTCAGTATCCGAGGATGAAATATCAGTATCCAAACCTCTTTGTTGGACCTCCTGATTAAGGAACAAATAGGCACATTTTTCCTTGAAATCCGTCAAGTATCTAATAAATTGGCTATGTTTGCGTTCCTTCAAAAAATTACCAAATCTCTCGATATTCTGTTGGAGCTCTAATTCCTTTTTATTGAAATCCCCCTCTCCTTTTAGTTTCAATGCTACCCCAATGGTCTCTTCAAGCTTTTTTGTTGCTGTTTGCAATGTTCTTTTTTCTTCCTCCAGCAGAAGATTCATAAATCTGATGGAGGAAAAAGTAGCTTCCTGTTCCCACTGTTGTAATAACAGGGGGCTTCTAGACCTATTTGCCGGTACTAGGGGAATTCGTAATCCCTTGGGGACAATGCTATGTTTAATGTAGTTTTCCAGGGATTTAACTTCCCACCAGGATTTTGTATGTATTTTATATCTAGTATTGAGTTCTTTAAACACGCTATTCCCCGTTGGTACGCCCACATGGGCACTTGAAAATTCTTTTTCAGAGAAGACCCCTTCGACATCAGCCAGACAGCTATTCTGTTCCAAATTAGTAGATAGGAAACTAGCCATATCAATATACAGGACCAATACAAAATAAACTGTTATAAACCCAAAATACCTCCCTTATTCCTTGTCAAAATATACAAAAAAACACCACTACGTCCAAGAAAGACAGATAAATAAGGGTTGGACTATCCTACTGATACAATTGAGTGGTTTTCTAGAAATGTACTACAAACAAAACAATCCCCCCATTGAAAAACCACACATCTATACTTCTCATAATAACTAACACATCGATAAAAAATAGCCTTTAATATTTATAATTAAAAAGATAAAGATCTAACTCATCCCTACTAATCCCTAGACCCACCTATCTAAACCTAACCTACCCAGGAAAATATTGGGGTAATCGCCCCAATAAGGGCGTCCCCACCAGGAACCTATCCCTCACTATCTATTCCCTAGTGTACCCTATTCTATTAATAACCAATTGAGGAAAAATCCTTCACATAAGATACATTGAATACAAATATCAACAATAGAAGGGATGGTTCAACTCCGCAAGGGTTAATCTATTAGAATCCAATTTCACTTACAGAGAAATAAATTTGCCTATAGATGCAATTCAAAAATACAATATATACAATCTTTTTATACTTCGGGAATCAAAGCTGACGCGTTTCCCCCTAACAATAGGTAGGGTTCATCAGGGCATCCAAATTCCCATCCTCAAGCATTTTGTAAAAATTACATAGATGATAATGCAAAAGTACTTCCCCCATTCAAAGATAAACAACAAGGAAAGACCACTTGCGTGTCTTGATGTCGGTAGCCAAATGATGTCACGGTCCCCTGGATAGTAAAAGGAACACCCCTCAACTCCCCACGATTGTTTAAATAGCTGCTGGACTTACCACAAAGAGCAAATTGACTCCACCTACTTCCGGACGCTGCACGCCGCCGAAAGCCCGCCAGTCCGCTACATTCCGGGATCCCGTACTGATTCCCCGAGTACCGCGAGAGCCACGCATGCGCACTCCCCTCCAACACCTCACTGACATCAGGAGGATCGAGGATAGGCGCGCACGCGCAGGACATCACACAGGTCTGCCGATATCATCAAATACTAAATAGCTACTACCGGCGCTAGCCTCCTTGAGATAGATATTCAAGATGTTACTATATAAGATATTCTTTAATAGACCAATCCATTGTAGCCAATACCGGGATCTACTCAGTATATTATTAAGCTCAAGGGAGCTCACTATAAGTATAGTACCCTTAAGATTATCCTCCTATTCATCCCAGGTGTCCCCCAAAAAAATTATATAATGAATTACAATGAATTACAATTACAGACATTTTTAATATACCATAAAAAGATAATACACATAATGAAACAAGATAAACTGATAATTAAAAAAAAATAAAAAATAAAAATTCTATCTGTTATATAATCACATATGGTCCTGTATAAGATTCCTTCACTTTTCCTCAAATAAATGCCGTAAATGATAAAATTTCATTCATTCCTCCTGGTTTTACTGTTTTTAGCCGATAAATCCAGAAGGTCTCTCTCTGTAGAATTTTTCTTTCAAAATCCCCCATCCTTGGGTTAGCCTCTGTATTCCTTAGTAATTAGTCAATCAGTGCAAATAAATAAAAAAGAAACCTCAATCAGGTCTGTGCATTGATAAAGAGAAATAAAATCCACAGGTTTGGTTCCTGCAGGGATTTGAACCTAGGACCCTTGTGCCTGGAGGCAAAAACTTTACCTCTCAGCTACTCACAATGCTTTACATAAACAGACCTTTCTTTGACTAGAGAAAGGAAAGGCCTGGTGATGTCATCCTGCTGGGTCACATGATCTGCAATTAAAGCAAATCACCCCCCCCCCCCTTCTGAGCACAAAGAGCTGAAGAGCTGGATACAGAAGGTCTGAAACGAGATCGTGGCAAAATCCCTTTAAGGTTGAAGGAGTTGTCTCCCTACAGAGTTTCATAGGCTGCATGAATGAAATACTCTGTCACTTCCTGGTTCAGACTGACTGAAATTTGCATACAGCTCCATGGTGTATTCAACTCTGTGTTTTCAGTTGCTAATTAGATCAGATTAGCTCAGAAGCTTCTGAAACTACTAACAGTACTTTTTATCTGATCCCTCAAACAAAAGCCCTAATTAGAGCTGTTTACTTGAGATAAATCAAGCTTTTTACTGCCCAGCAGCACAGAGGCTGCTGCAACCTGTGTGATGACAACACTCACTGCTATCACATAGAACAAACAGCAGGGGGAGAATTGTTTACAGGTCAGTTACTGAGGGAACTGAAATAGCCAGGGAGGTCATAAATTCACTTGTATCTCCTTAAGGAAAACAGATGAACAAAGCAATATATTTGGAAAATGTCTTTATTTTGTGTTCCCTACAATTTGAAAGCTATTCTTTGTAGCGAGACAACCCCTTTAAGTTAAGGTTTGAATACAAAGTTTGGATATTTTTTCAGTGCCTACGAGTTTCCTGGGTGCCATTTTATACTTTTGTTTTATGTTTTTGACCTTTTTTAGCTTTTTCTTTTTTTACTTATTATTCTAATTGTCCCAATTTGGGGCAACAAAACTGTTAAATTATCCCCAAAATTGACATTGGGTGCCCTGAGACCAGCATTGGGCCATCCATAGCCGAGCAAGCCATAGCATTTGTCCAGGTTTGCCTAGTACGATGCTGGCACCTGTTAACCCTACAACCCATTCAACCAGCACAACCCCATCTACAGCTGAGGCTTTCAGTGGGTTTTAATTTGCAAAAATTTTGAAAATCTCGTATTATTTTCTTTACACATCTCAAATACTTGCTGCTTTGTGTTGCTCTATCACATCAAATATCAATAAAATACATTTAACGGAAATGTGTCATCAAAAAAAAGTTATTATTTAAGTCCCATTTTTATGTTAAACACATTTTTTAGGAATTTTTGATTATTTTTTTTATTTTTCATATCACTTTCAATATTTTTTAATTATTCTTAAGTCTTGCATTTTTCACTTTGGCCTCTAGGCCTTGTTTGCACTGCTTTAACAGCAGTCAGAGAGATGCTTTACAGCAGCTTCATGCACATACTAGGAGACTTAAAGGGAACCTGTCACATAGGTTATGCCCCCCTTGCTGAGGACAGCACAAGCTAGTGTCAGACCTGCTGTTTCCAGCGCGGTGTCCCTTATTCTGTAAGATGCAGCAGTTTTAGAGTATTTATCCCTCAAATCTTATTCATGAGCAGGAGTTAGCTCCACCCACCAAAGGCTAGCTCCGCCCACTGACAGTTATTCACATGTTTCTACCTATTCAAAAGTAATAGGTTTGTCAGTTGAGGTGGGCGGGGCTAGCCTCAGATGGGCGGGGTTTAAAAAAAATGACACTCTAAAGGACTCTTCGAATGACTCTTCTGGCTGAAAACTGCAGATTTGAGCATTAAATACACGAAAACTACTGCATCTTACAGGATAAGGGACACAGCGCTGGAAACAGCAGGTCTGTCACTAGCTTGTGCTGTCCTCAGCCAGGGGGGCAAAAACTATGTGACAGGTTCTCTTTAAGACTGACTCAGTCCCATTCACTTCTATAGGAGAGTTTTCTAGGCATGCTCTGTGACCTGGGAAGAAGTCAGTGTGAAGGGGGGAGAAGCTGTGACTATCTCCTATTGCGACTGGTGGATTCTGTGTTATCTGTCCACACTGGTGTCTCCTTTCAGTTTGACCCTCTTTGTGCTGATAATGAGCAGAGAACCGAGAATCTTTTTCTACAGAACAGAAAGTGTCAGACGATTATTAGGCCTAGTGGCCAAAGTGAAAACTGCAGGACTTAAGAATTATTAAAAAATATTGAAAGTGATATGGAAAATAAAAAATACATAACCAAAAATTCTTAAAAAATGTGTTTAACATAAAAATGTGAGTTAAACAATGAGTCATTTTTGATGACACATTCCCTTTAAGTTTATGGCTGTAACATTTCAAGGGGTAGGAAGAATTTTGCAACCCACATTATGCATAATTAGGAAACTCCGATCCTTTTTTTTTTTCCTACTAATTATCCTCTGCGTTCCCCGGTGTTTTTTTCTCTCGTTTATTTGTATTGAAACAGCAATGGAAAAATACATGTTCATCTGTCACAATAAGCCAGCATCCTCTGGCCCTGTGGAGCTTGGCGCGGCTCCCAGCACGCTCCTGCTGCATTATGGGAGACCTTGAAGAGTCGCTGTAATAAAATGAGTTTTATATTTTATGTAATGAGTAAATCGAAGACATTTAATAGGCTAAATTCTACTTTTCTATTCATTGGATTCATGAAGCTCATCCATTTGATGAATGTTTCTCTGTATATAGCCCCAGCTAAGTCCAACGCTATCACCAGACAGAAATCTGATGTAATACAGACGTAGCAGAGACGTGAGTCATAGAAGTCCCATGATGAGACTTCTATTTCCAGTGCAATGAATTTTAATGTTCGTAGAAAACTTTGACCGGGACCGAAAAGTTGTAATGGCTACTTCCAGATCTACCGTTAATAACAGGGGTCTTCAAACTGCGGCCTTCCAGCTGTTGGGAAACTACAACTCCCATCATGCATTTATATAATCTATAACAGTGGTCATGATGGGAGTTGTAGTTTCCCAACATCTGGAGGGCCGCAGTTTGGAGACCCCTGGTTAATACTATACAGGTCCTATGCAGATCTACAGTATGTGTATCCATGGTAACAGACCACAAACAATCCCTGTGTCCCTGATCCTGCAGTTATGTATTACTCCACTCATTAAACTCCCACTAAAACATAACTAATACCGACAATACATTTAAAGGGCATCGATCTCCATTTTATTAATAATTAAAACAAGATACTAATATATATTCATTTCTACCTTTTATTTTCTGATGGTAGAATTTTTATTCTGTTGTCTATATATGATTATGGGGCCGGCCATCTTGCCTGAGCTGCTTTTAACAGCATTTAGAGCGATGCTTTACAGCAGCTTCATGCACATAGGAGCCTGTGAACAGGAGCAGATCATTGACTTCTATAGGAGAGTTTTCTAGGGTCTGTGACTTGGGAAGAAGTCTGTGTGCAGGGAGGACATAGCCGTCTTAACAGAATTATGGGCCCCTGGGCATAGCACTGCAGTGGGCCCTGCCAAATACATGGCATCACACTTTGCCATGCCTCGAGCCCCCCTCCCTCGAGCGCACCCATATTATCATGCCACTTATGTCTGAACACTGGCAGCCTGAAAGACTATCAGGCGGGGCAGGGATCCTTTGGCTCCCTTCTCCACCATGGTTTTGGCATGTTTGCACATCCTAAAAAAACACACAAACAGTTAAATAAGCAAAGCCAACCAAGGGATCCAGGGTATGTTGCTTGGATTCCTGGGACATACATACACCACTTGGGGCCCCTATACTTGTGGGGCCCTGGGCAACTTCTTAGTGTGCCCAATGGAAAAGAGGGCTCTGAGGGAGGAGGGAGCTGTGACATCTCCTATTGTGACTAGTGGATCCTGTGTTATCTTTACACACTTGCAGACTCGGACTGGCCCACTGGAGAACAGAGCAAACCCCCGGTGGGCCCCTGAGTATGGCAAACCTGGAGTTGTTTTTTAACTGCATATTCATCCAGAGGCAGAAAAGCAGAGAAAGAAAGGCAAAAAGTAAAAGGCAGAATAGAAGAGTCATTTACAGTAGCTGTAGGGTAGGAATCTGGAAACAACTCCACCGGTGGGCCCAGAAAAAACTCAACTGGAGGGTCCCTAGAATCAACTCCACCTGTGGGCCCTAGGAACCCCCAGTCCGACACTGCACCCCAGTCACCTTTTGGTGTAATCCTGCCTGTGCTAATAATGAGAAGACTGCTGAAAAGTTTTCTCTACAGAACAAGTGTCAGATTATTATTAGGCCTAGTGGCCAAAGTGAAAACTGCAAGATTTCAGGATTTTTTGAAAATATTCATAGTGATATGAGAAAAAAAACAACCAAAAATTCTTAAAAAAGTGTTTAATATAAAAATATGAGTTAAACAATAGGTAATTTTCTGATGACACATTCCCTTTGAGAAAGTGTTCAGATGAAGGCTATTCCTTCCAACTTCCCTTTAAACATGCACGCGCACCTGTATGTGCATACATGTTTTCTCAATGGGAGGTGTAAGAACAAAGGACGTACTTGACAACTCTCTCAATTCTTTTGGGAGGGTCTCTCAAAAACAGGGTCTTAAGAGGTGTGGGGTTAATGCAGAGGCATAACTTCAAGCTCTTGGGCCCAAGTGCAAAAAGTGAAATTGGGCCCCCAGTTACCATGTGTCTGTACAATACTGGTGTCCTCTTATGTGTCAGAAAGTCTTTTGGGCCCCTTTAGGCTGCAGGGCCCAATAGCAACTGCTACTGCTGCACCCCCTGTAACTATGCCCCTGAGGTAAAGGGGTTTTGCCACGATGTAATGTTGACGTGGGATCCTCCAAAATGAGTATTTAATCACTTTTCTAAATATATGTCATTAAAAAAAGTGAAGCCTCTGAGAGCTACAGCCTGACTAAGATGCCCTTAGTTTCCTGACAGTTTACATTAGACAGGACCAGTAGCTGACAAAAGCTGATCTGGCCTCCCTTGCTTTATTTGCACTTCTTATCTGATGGCAGGGAACATGAACAGCTTTGAAAGGACTGGGGAGAAAAGATCCTGTGTCTTTTGTATAGAGAATCCACTGGTTGTAATGTAATTATCTGAGTAAACATGCAGACGCTCCCTGCTCAGCCCCCCTCCCTCTCACCCTGCATCAGTTTGTGAACAAATGAAAGAAACCTGCCTGCTAGGAGCTTATCTTCTCTCCTGAGCAGATAAGAGGGAGAAACAAAACCCGTATAGCTTCTGCACAATACAGTTAACCCCCATGGATTAGCCAAACAATGTTTACTCAAATACAGAGACTGAATATCAGGAACGTGCATGGGAGGTGGAGTGATGACATCACAGGGGAGGTACTTGTTTTTTTAAACACAGAAACACAACGCTCCTTTCTTCAAGCCTCAAGAGGGGAGTATCAGCCTGTTAGGTGAGGAAATCATTCTTGGCAAAACCCCTCTAATGGTTGTCCCAAAGTGGATGTTTCGCGGACATCCTCTGGGTGCTACAGGGGCGTTCCCAGGTGGGTCATGGGTATTCCTGTTAAAATCTCCTGGGTGACAGTTTTCAAAGGTTGCCAAGTATGACTGTGGCAGGTTGAAATCTACCATGTCCAATTCTTGCTTTCCCTGAAACATGGAAGAGCCAGGTGACCACAATACACATTAATAAGTGGGCTCATACCAATGGTTTGACCCAAGTCTATCTAATGTGCATGCTCACCTTAACATATGACTGGATGGTCAGACTACGCATACAGTTTGCCTGTAGTCTGTAACCATGGAGACACAGAAGTCTATATAGGAGCTGTGTACATGAAATCATATGATACTCTGGGGAAAAACACAAGGGTTTCATTAGTGCACATAGGCTTAAGAATATATGTGTTGCTTCTCTTGGGCCATCACTGTATTGTCTGGTGGCACCACCAAGTTAGTACAGCACTATATAGGAAAACGCCATACTACTATACTACACTATGCTACCCCAAACCTGCTAGAAGGCCAAGCCCAACCAGTTTGGTGGGGAGGCCATGGTAATCTAGGAAAATATGCTCTGAGCTTCTCAAACCAAAAATGGAGAAGACATAAGGCCCACTGTAAATTGGTTGCCTATGGGGCTAAATACGCCGAGAGCTGGCCCTTACTTCTACAACGATCCAATAACTGATGGAGTGTTACCATAGGTGAGAGGACTAACATCATCTCTTTTATACTCTGTAGGATTTCTGGAGACACCGCTCTAGAAAGAGACATCCATGGGTCAGTAAGCGAGCAGATCCAGAAAAATTTTGCTCGAAGTCAATGGAAGGTGAGTTGAATCTAGAATGGTGGTAGCCTGGGCCACCTCTAGATGTTACTATAGGGGGAAACACATATTTCCTATGAAAAAAGACACCAAGGGGGACATGCCTGAAAACTGTCTTGGTCTGAGACTTTTCTTGTTGCCCATAGCAACCACTCACTATATGAAATGAAAGGAGAACGCTGATTGGTTGCTATGGGCAACAAGAAAAGTCTTAGACCAAGACAGTTTTCAGACATGTCCCCCCACGTCTTTCTAAGATTTCTTTCATCAAATTGCAAGGATACATAAAACATGAATGATATTTTGCATAAAGTGAGGAAATCATGGACATGTAAAATATTCCCGTGAGGGCCTTCAGTGTATTCTTTATAAGTCTTTATCTGTGTAGGCCTCATAACGGCACTCACTTTACCTACATGGTAGTCCATGGTTGCTGCTTGCATTGGGATTCTTGGTTCTTAAGAGGTGTTCTCACCATGCAGTCTCACAGAGCCTGCTCTCACCCCAGTTTCAGGCTCTCACTTCCTGTTCAGTCTGTGACTGGTTCTACAGCTTCAGTCTCAAACTTCCTGTTCAGGCTGTGGGGAGTTCTACAGCTTCAGGATCCCACTTCCTGTTCAGGTTGTGGGTGGTTCTACAGCTTCAGGCTCCTACTTCCTGTTCAGGCTGTGGGCAGTTCTACAGCTTCAGGCTCCCACTTCCTGTTCGGGTTGTGGGTGGTTCTACAGCTTCAGACTCCTGCTTCCTGTTCAGTCTGTGGGCAATTCTACAACTTCAGGCTCCCACTCTCTGTTCAGGCTGTGGGCAGTTCTACAGCTTCAGGCTTCCGTTTCCTGTTCAGGCTGTGGGGAGTTCTACAGCTTCAGGCTTCCGTTTCCTGTTCAGGCTGTGGGGAGTTCTACAGCTTCAGGCTTCCGTTTCCTGTTCAGGCTGTGGGGACTTCTACAGCTTCAGGCTCCCACTTCCTGTTCAGGCTGTGGGTGGTTCTACAGTTTCAGGCTCCTACTTCCTGTTCAGGCTGTGGGCAGTTCTACAGCTTCAGACTCCCACTTCTTGTTCAGACTGTGGGCAGTTCTACAGATTCAAGCTCCCACTTCCTGTTCAGGCTGTGGGCGGTTCTACAGCTTCAGGCTCCCACTTCCTGTTCAGGCTGTGAGCAGTTCTACAGCTTCAGGCTCCCACTCTCTGTTCAGGCTGTGGGTGGTTCTACAGCTTCAGGCTCCCACTCTCTGTTCAGGCTGTGGGTGGTTCTACAGCTTCAGGCTCCCACTCTCTGTTCAGGCTGTGGGTGGTTCTACAGCTTCAGGCTCCCACTCTCTGTTCATGCTGTGGGTGGTTCTACAGCTTCAGGCTCCCACGCACTGTTCAGGCTCTGCGTAGTTCTACAGCTTCAGTCTCAAACTTCCTGTTCAGGCTGTGGGCACTTCTACAGCTTCAGACGTCCATTCCCTGGTGCGGCACTGGGTGGTTCTACAGCTTCTGGCTCCCACGTCCTGCTCAGTCTGTGGGTGGTTCTACAGCTTCAGGCTTCCATTTTACTGTTGAGGCTGTGGGCGGTTCTTCAGCTTCAGGCTCCCACTCTCTGTTCAGGCTGTGGATGGTTCTACAGCTTCGGGCTCCAACTTTCTGTTCAGGCTGTGGATGGTTCTACAGTTTTGGGCTCCCACTTGCTATTCAGGATGTGGGCCGGTTCTACAGCTACAGGCTCCCACTCTCTGCTCAGGCTGTGGGTGGTTCTCTCCACTTGCTATTCAGGATGTGGGCCGGTTCTACAGCTACAGGCTCCCACTCTCTGCTCAGGCTTTGGGTGGTTTTACAGCAGTTACTGACATTTTCACCTATGCTATTCCTAGCTGATCCTGTTAAATGGACATTAGTGATGGAGAAGTTTTGGCAGCAGGGCATAAGGCTACAGAGCTCTAAGGGGTTCAAGTTTGTCAGTAAAAAACATAAACAAGCTCCTGTGCTGATAGGACACAGTAGAGAGTAAATAGGGAAGAGAACAATTACTCTAACTCTGAGAAGTAAAATCAGAACATCAATATATTTGTTAATAATCTTTATTTACCTCTTTCTACATGTTTAAATGGGTTTTGTCACAATCTCATTTCATGCCTCCTGCATCCAGCTCTTAAGCTCTGTGTGCTCAGAAGGGGGCATGTGTGAATTGCATATCATGTGACCCAGCAGGATGACATCACCAGACCTTTCCTCTCTGTAGTGAAAGAAAGGTCTGTTTATGTACAGAGCTGTGAGTAGCTACAATGTAGCTCAGAGGTAACATTTTTGCTTTACAGCAAAAATCTCTGCAGGAACTTAACCTGTGTATTTTTTCTCTCTTTATCAATGCACAGACCTGATTGCGGTTCCTTTTTTTTAATTATTTGCACTGTTTGACTTATTACTAACTAGTCCAAAGGACATGAGTAGAATGACAGCACCTGGGGTTTGAACACTCAGTAGCTGCCTGAGAGGAGAGGTGATGTCTGAGTATGTGCGACCAGGACTGAGGAGCTCTCAGCCCTGGTCGTATCCCCTGGAGATGAGCTGTAAACAATGGATCACTAAAGGAGCAGCTAAAACAAAAAATAATTTTTAATAATGATGAATGAGGAAAATGTTTGTTATTTCATTTTCAAACTTCCCACGTCAATTTTACTTCGTGACAAAACCTTTCATGACTTCTGACACATCTATAGCATTTAACCAAATGCCCATGCACTGCAATATGGATGCTATAACTGCAGCTCTGCTCTCTGCTTCTGTCCACTATCTTATGAGATGAATGTTTCCCTATTACAACATGGTAAATTCTTCCCCCGGTAAAAAGAAATCTGTTACATTACAGATTTTCATATCTATCTTCTACAAGATCCCAGTTTAGTTGAGTGTGTGCAGGACATGTTCGTGTCCACCAAGGTACTGAGCCAGTAATAGAAAGAACTCATTGTATCAAGGGTGTTCATTGACTTTAGACAAGTCAGGAGTCATTAATAAGACAGTAATAGCGGTACAGTGAGTCAGCTGCACACAAGGTCCCATTGTTCTTCTGATGCAAAGATCTGAAAGTCCCATTAGAGGTTTTCAGAAATAAGAAGCAGTAATGGAACAATGATCTAGTATTGAAGTGAAGATGTCTTAAAAGGGTTCATCAGTACTGAGAGTTCTCACATCAATGTGTCATGGTACACCATATCTTAGAGGATTTCAGCAGATTCTAAGCTCACATCATAGAAATGAGGACAATGGGCAATAGTAATCTATAGAATGAACTGAGGTTTACTTAAAGGACTATTCCCATCACAGCAAGTGCTGCTGGGAAGGCTAATTACTGTAATGTTATTAAAAAAAATATGCATGCTTTAGCTAATATAGGCATTTTTTGCACTTTCTACTTGCTCTCTTGGCTGGGATAGTGGAGACAGGCATTTTTACTCATATGTACTGCTCCTTTCTAACCCCCTGGCCCGGCCACTGGAATTTATTCTCAATCTTTGATAACGCTGCATTACCAACCACCACTTTGTGCTTCCAGTGGTAATGCAGCATTATCAAAAACTGTCTAAGAATAAGTTCCTGTGGTAGGGGAGAGGAAAGGGGAATACATATGAGCGAAAAAGCAGGTCTACATGATCCCAACCACAGGAAATATCACAGTTGGGCTGAATTAACAGCCACCACTGAAAGCACACAGTAGTGGTCGGTAACCAAGAAGACAAAAGAGCAAGTTAAAGGTGCAAAAAATGCCTATATTAGCTAAAGCATATATATTTTTGAAAAATATGCATTTTGAAAACTGCTTACTTTACAGTAATTGTCCCTTTCAGCAGCACTAGATAAAAGAGCAAGTTAAAGGTGCAAAAAATGCCTATATTAGGTAAAGCATATATATTTTTGAATAACATGCATTTTGAAAACTGCTTACTTTACAGTAATTGGCCCTTTCAGCAGCACTAGCACTAGATAAAAGAGCAAGTTAAAGGTGCAAAAAATGCCTATATTAGGTAAAGCATAAATATTTTTGAATAACATTCATTTTGAAAACTGCTAACTTTACAGTAATTAGCCCTTTCAGCAGCACTAGCCGTGGTAGGAATACCCCTTTAAATCTGAGCATAGAGAACTATGAAGTGATGGACCTATAGTCATGACTATTTGTTATAGTAAATCAATCATCTTCTCCTATATTCATTTAGAGGGCTTTTAATGCAACATCATTTCTGCGCCATATTACGAAGATGGGGCAAAGTGCTGAGACAGAAACAGAAGAAACACATGGAGAAGCTGTCCCTGAAGAAAAGGATAAGTGGTGATTAAAGGTGAGAATATGACAATGAGAAAGTGTGAGAAGCATGTCCAGGGTGGGGAGGGAAGTGCAAGAGCCTTTGATTTATCCCTCAAAGTCAACGCATTAGACGATTTATATGGTATATATCAAACATTTTACACGAGCAAGGCTGTAATGACCAGGTCAAGAAAGGTAGGGGGCCCGAGCCAGTGCATGACCATCTGCTTTGCTCAGATGCACAGTACTGTGCTAGAGGAGAGTGCAGGAGTAAAGCAAGCAACTTTGCTGTATTTTTAAGACAGAAGAGGGGTACAATTGGGCCTTAAAGGGTGGGGGAGCCAGACCTACCAGCACTTTGCTCTCTGCATGGCCTGTCCCATGGCACCTTCATCACATGGCAGAAAGCAAAAGGCATAGTGCAAGAGTCCACTGGTGAAATCAACTCCACTAGTGGGATTCAAGAATCATCTCCACTGGTGGACCCAAGAATCAACTCCACTGGTGGGGCTCAAGAATCAACTCCACTGGTGGGCTGAAGAATCAACTCCACTGATGGGCCCAAAGAATCAACTCCACTGATGGGCCCCAAGAATCAACTCCCCTGGTGGGCTCAAGAATCAACTCCACTGATGGGTCCCAAGATACAACACTGGTGGGCCCCAAGAATCAACTCCACTGGTGGACCCCAAGAATCAACTCCACTGGTGGACCCCAAGAATCAACTCCACTGGCGGGGCTCAAGAATCAACTCCACTGGCGGGGCTCAAGAATCAACTCCACTGGCGGGGCTCAAGAATCAACTCCACTGGCGGGGCGCAAGAA
Source organism: Phyllomedusa bahiana (assembly GCA_025379985.1). NCBI lineage: Eukaryota > Metazoa > Chordata > Amphibia > Anura > Hylidae > Phyllomedusa > Phyllomedusa bahiana. Next base: position 162,251 of record JAODAL010003453.1, read on the forward strand.
TCAGCTCCACTGGTGGGCCCCAAGAATCAACTCCACTGGTGGGCCCCAAGAATCAACTCCACTGGTGGGCCCCAAGAATCAACTCTACTGGTGGGCCCCAAGAATCAACTCCACTGGTGTGCCCCAAGAATCAACTCCACTGGTGGGACCCAAGAATCAACTCCACTGGTGGGCCCCAAGAATCAACTCCACTGGTGGGCCCCAAGAATCAACTCCACTGGTGGGCCCCAAGAATCAACTCCACATGTGGGGCTCAATAATCAACTCCACTGGTGGGGCCCAAGAACAAAACTCCAATGGTGGGCTCCAAGAATCAACCCCTCTGGTGGGGCCCAGGGACCCTAGTCTGACATTGGATTTAATAACTTTTTATGCTACCATGTAGCCTCAGTTTTCATTGGGGAAATTCAGGCTCGAGCATTGGGGCCAAGTCCAAAGTTTTCACTCTGCCCTCTGGACTCTAGTTATGCCAATGCATAAAAAGTTATGGAAACTCCAAATGCAGAAAGATAATCCAAAACAAATTATTCCTAAGTCTAAACACTAAAAAAACAACAATCCTAATTAAATACGGGACAACATCTGAAAAAGCCTACTTTCTTTCTCCTATGTCTCCTAGACTAGTAGGCGTTCTTTAGTGGAGATCCCACCCCAACAAGGGCGACCCCGCAAAACTCCTCCACTTCTACCTTACACTGACCCTGTATGCAGTAAAGGTCAGGAGAGAAAAGTGGATTGAACTATCACAAACGCTAAAATTTACAGAAGATGTAGTGTGATATGCTGAATTACTATCCCCAAGAAACAAGTACTATCCCCAGACTCTTCAATGGGGTTCAAATGGGATAAGCACACTACTATATATTATAGAATGCAAATTGTCAATCATAATTAGAAATAGTACATAGTACCTTCACACAGGTGTGTCTCAGGTGATACTGCACAAGCTGGTTTGCTAATGCTACAAGGCTGGTTTGCTGCTAAGGGGCTAGTTTGCCTCCTTCCTGATGGGACCACTTGAGTGTTAATGTGTCCATTTGACCTTTGCTTTTTACATATACTGCACATAGGGTCAGTGTAAGGGAGAAGTGGAGGAGTTTTGCGGGGTCGCCCTTGTTGGGGTGGGGTCTCCGCTAAGGGACGCCTACTAGTCTAGGAGACATAGGAGAAAGAAAGTAGGCTTTTTCGGATGTTGTCCCGTATTTAATTAGGATTGTTGGTTTTTTAGTGTTTAGAATTAAAAGTTATATTTTAAAAGGAATAATTTGGATTTTCTTGATGAAGTATTGTTATTCCTGTATTTATCTTGAGGGAAGTTGGATTTTAAACTCCAAATGCAACCACTCTAGGAAATACGGTCATGGAGCTGATTATTGACATCTTATTTTTCTTTCTTTACAGCTGGAAAGTAAAGACTTGACGTCTGGAGTACCCTCGCACCAGGGATCTCCATGTCAGGCACTACACCCTTGCATGAGCTTGTGGTGACACCTGTCTGCATGATGCCTTCAGCGGCCAATGGCTGTTCTTCCCTTAGCCCACCACGGCCCCCTTTAACTTCCTGCCCCTCTAGCCGGCCCCAGTTTATTGAGAGGTTATTAAGATGGAGCACAAACACCACTTCAGTATTATTGATTCCCATTGTCTCCTCATTCGAAAAGGCCAGAAAGAACCAAAGAGGATTCACTTGCTAAGCATCAAATTCTCCATCGCAGTGAGCAATGGTGAAGATGACCATGGAACCAGGAACTGTGATATTCTTCTTATATGTCGACATCTGAAGCCCCTTTACTTGTGCTAAATATTCAGACTCTGAGCCTTGTATCATGATGACTTAAGGGTCATCAATGAAGGTTTCTGAGATCATATGGAGAGTAACGTTCAAACTAGCCAAAGCCATATCTAGCACCCAAGGACCTGACTTGTCTAAGGTCACCATGTAGCCATTACAGTTCTCTTCATATACCGAAGTCAATGCCAAGGTTCATTTTACATTAGTCGTAAATTAACTTTCAACATCTTCTAATAACGCAGAATACCCAATGAAGAGTAAAATCGCGGTAAGGCCAATCACAGATGTCTCAATGGAAAGGACAATCCTAACTAAGACATGAAAGAAGACGAAGGCTAATAAATTGAAATAAAAGATTCCCTTATAAGATGACCGGGACCTGGGAGGCTGGGAAGATCATGAGCTGAATTTTCTTTGGGTTTGGATGTCTTGGCTGTGTAACTTCTAGTGGAAAAGTGTTGCTGTTATTGTAAAACCTTGGGGTCTTTGTGCCAAGCCACAGACCTAGAGTTCCTCCATGCTTCCTTGTCAAGGTGTGACATCTGTGTTGAGAAGACACCATCATGAAACACTTTGTGGACTCACCAACACTCCTCGAAAACCCTAACCCCCCCAGTGAAGATGTGCCAAAAATGTTGAAAGTGTGCTTAGGCTTCTGATGTCATTATGAAACACATAGTTATTGGTGTAGTAGGACTGTGGTTTATTCTCTGGAAGAGTGTCCTCTTGTGATTTTACTGTAATATATTAAATACAAGTGCTGACCTGTAATCCTCTCCGTGAAATGTGTTGAGTTTCTCGTTCCCTCTTTCTGCATACCCTGTTTCCCCGAAAATAAGACAGTGTCTTATATTAATTTTTGCTCCTAAAGACGAGCTAAGACTTCTTTTTAGGGGATGTCTTATTTTTCCGTGAACAAGAATTCACATTTCCAGTTGAACAAAAACTCACATGTATTAATATATTGTAGTGATTTCATCACAAACATCAGCATAAGCAGCCAAACTCTGAATTGCATAAAAAATGCACTATGTCTTATTTTCAGGGGATGCCTTATTTTGGGGGAAACAGGGTATCATCCCGTACAGACTGAGTGATACAAGATGGAACTCCTGGAATCACTATGGCCATACAAGGATGCATTTCACGTCTGGAACCATACATCACTGTACACGGGATATGTATCCGTTATTACTGAGACGTAACTGTAGATAACAATAATGCTTAGCTCTTAGGATAGATAATATGTCTAAGGGTTTGCTACAGCTAAAAATGTAGACACTTTACAACTACAGCGCTCCTTCAAATGACAATGGCCTCAGGTTACAATATATCCACCATACAATGGTCTTTGTATCTTGACACTGCACTTACCACACAACGCCACAAACACTGCGGGTCTGAAACAGATGTAACTGATGGAAGATTCAACTAATTATCATGAATATTTTACAGGTAAAAGCTCTGTATTAGTGAGGTGCATGCAGTGTTTGGAGGTCTAGTAGAACCTCTCTACAGTGCAGTGCGGTACTACATGTCCTGTACTGCTCTTACATGTGTTAGTGAGGTGCATGCAGTGATTTGTGGTCTATAGCGCCTCTCTACATTACAGTGTGGTACTACAGGTCCTGTACTACTCTTATTAATGAGGTTCATGCAGTGATTGGCGGTCTATAACGCCTCTCTACAGTACAGTGCGGTACTACATGTTCTGTACTGCGCTTACATGTATTAGTGAGGTGCATGCAGTGGTTTGCAGTCTATAGCACCTCTCTACAGTACAGTGTGGTACTACATGTCCTGTACTGCTCTTACATGTATTAGTGAGATGCATGCAGTGATTGGCAGTCTAGTCGCGCCTCTCTACAGTACAGTGCGGTACTACATGTCCTGTACTGCTCTTAGATGTATTAGTGAGGTGTATGCAGTGATTAGTGGTCTATAGCGCCTGTCTACAGTACAGTGCGGTACTACATGTCCTGTACTGCTCTTACATGTATTAGTGAGGTGCATGCAGTGATTGTCAGTCTATAGCGCCAGTCTACAGTACAGTGCGGTACTACATATCCTGTATTGCTTTTACATGTATTAGTGCAGTGCATGCAGTGATTGGTGGTCTAATAGCGCCTCTCTACAGTACAGTGCGGTACTACATTCTCCTGTACTGCACTTACATGTATTAGTGAGATGCATGCAGTGATTGGTGGTCTAGTAGTGCCTCTCTACAGTACACTGCGGTACTACATTCTCCTGTACTGCTCTTACATGTATTAGTTTGGTGCCTGCAGTGATTGGCGGTCTATAGCTCCTCTCTACAGTACAGTGCAGTACTACATGTCCTGTACTGCTCCTTTGGGCACCAGGTGAGGGTCCCATTTTCTTTTTTTCTGGTACATTGTGTATAAAGTTCATGATGGAAATAAGTTCTTGCCTCATCATCGAAAGTGAACATACACTAATTTAAAATCTGCCGAGGATTCTGAGCAAATATCAAATAGCATACTTATCTACCTTTACTCTCCCTGTTCCAAGAGATGTTTGTCCTTAACCTGGCCAGGAATGCCTCCAATTCACCCAGGAATGCCCATTTTTGGGACGAGTTTGCATTGACCAGGCCCATTTTTCATTCAAATTTCTTGAACCCTGGAAGAAACAGGAGGGTTGGCAAGAATGGCAAATAGAAAGCATGATTATAGTAATCCAGCAAAAACAATGACTAAATAATTTTCATAATGTGCCAAAATAATACTCCTATACAGCTGCAAATAGCAGAACCATATCGTACCCACATAAGACAACTGATAGCGGTGATCTCTAAGCCATGGCTTTCCTACCATTGTAATATTATAACTCCCATTATGCACTGACCTATACCTGGGAATTGTAGTCACATAAGAGACGGAAAGCCAGAGAGAGAAGACCACCTTTTTGGCTTATACTGCCATACAATGAGCATGTAATAGAGCCATACAATCCGTACAAGGTAAAAATTAGCAATAAATTGCCAGACAAGAAAAGATTTGATTGTATTTCAACCAGGACTTGTTACTAAATAGTTAAAAAAAGTGCTGAGTCCCCGCACACCGCTGATTTGTTCGCAGTTCAGAGCCAAGTGTGACGTCACAATGTGAAGGAGTGCGGTGGGGTGGGGGGTTGAGTCGGGAGAATCCCATGGCCATTTTAGTTCTTGAATCACAGCCAAGTCGCCTGACTAACATCAATCTATTATTGAGATGAGAGGAACCAGCTATTTGCAGAAGGAGGGACCATCTGAGGCTGCGGGGCTGAGCTGCGCTTGAGCCTCGGCGCACGTTTCTCATTCACATGCAGATTTGTCTGTCTCTGGGTTTCTAGGGTACAGAATCTAATGCTCGGAAAAACATGTAAAAAGCCAACATTCATGTCCAATGGATATTTTACAAATTCACCATTAGGGCAGGATTATAGGTCAGAGGTAGCAGCACTTAAAGGAACCCAAAGACCTATCTACCACATAGGAAGACATTAGTGTTATAAATGGCACATGGTACGTAGGCTTGGACTGGCCCACAAGGGAGTAGATGAAGATCCATGGCTATGAAAGGCATGCGGCTGCTTTTTAGGGAGAAAGCAGAGAAAGAGAAGTAGAAAGCAAGAGGCGTAGTGTAAGAGTCATAGGCAGGAGCTGTACAGTTAGTCCCAAGAATCAACTCCAATGGTGGACCCCAGGACTCCACTCCACTGCTGGGCCACAAGAAGCAATTCCACTGGGGTACCCCAATAATCAACTCCACTATTGGGCCCCAATAATCAACCCCACTGGTGGCCCCAAGATTCAACTCCACTGGTGGGTCTCAAGAATCATCTCCACTGGTGGAGGCCCCAAGAATGAGCTCCACTGGTGGGGTCAAGAATCAACTCCACTGGTGGGCCCCAAGAATCAACTCCACTCGTGGGCCCCAAGAATCAGCTCCACTGGTGGGCCCCAAGAATCAGCTCCACTTGTGGGCCCCAAGAATTCACTCCAATGGTGGGGTCAAGAATCAACTCCACTGGTGAAGCCCAAGAATCAACTCCACTGGTGGCCCAAAGATTCAACTCCACTGGTGGGTCCCAAGAATCAGCTCCACTGATGGGCCCCAAGAATCAACTCCACTGGTGGGCCCCAAGAATCAACCCCATTGGTGGGCACCAAGAATCAACTGCACTACTGGGTCCCAAGAATCAACTCCACTGGTGGGCCTTAAAAATCAACTCCATTGATAGGCCTCATGAATTCACTACACTGGTGGGTCCCATTAATCAACTCCACAGGTGGGACACAAGAATCAACATCATTAGTTGGCTCCAGGCACCCCAGATTAACACTGAGGGAGAGGAGGATGTATTTGGAGCCCAGGAGCTTCATTTACCTGCTACTTTGCTTAGGGTTCCTTGTAGGAACGCTCAGTTGTGGGTGCAGGGTTTAATATTATAATTTATTGAGTAATATTAAGTGACCTGAACCCTGACAATAATTCAGTACATTAGAAGATCCCTTAATATTAAGCTAATCACAGCGGAGAGCAGTTATCTGTGAGGGAAGCAGGCAGTAAGTCTTCAATTTCCCTGCAGCGCCCCAACTGGGGAAATGAAGCATTACACAATAATCACTGAAAATAAAATGGTCTGTGAAGTGTATTGATGTGCAGGGTCTTCCACAGCAAGTGATGATCTATGTCTCCTCTCCTACTGTCAGTCACCTCATTGAAGAACCCTAAGGTAAGCTTCTTTTCAGCCTAAAATGTCTGATAATAGGGTATTCCTCAAACTAATTCAGCGTCACCGCACTCATAGAGGACATAGGACCTCATTTATGAAAAGTGTCTGAGCCTAAGACTGTCCCATAGCAACCAATCAGAGCTCATAGCAACCAATCAGAGCGCATAGCAAGCAATAAGATCACATAGCGACCAATCAGAGCTCATAACCAATCAGAGCCCATAGCGACCAATCAGACCTCAAAGCAACCAATCAGAACTTATAGTGACCAATCAGAGCCCATAGCGACCAATCAGAGCCCATAGCAACCAATCAGGGCCCACAGCAACCAATCAGCTCTCGTAGCAACCAATCAGAACCTATAACAACCAATCAGAGCTCAGCTTTTACTTTTCCAGAGCAGGAAAAGAAATGTAAACTGAGCTCTGATTGGTCACTATGCTCTCTGATTGGTTGCTATGAGCGACAAGGACAGTCTTAGGCCGGGTTCACACTCGCCGCAATACGCAGTCATTGCGCTGTTGAAATGACGCTCTTGCCAGCGTGTAGTTTCAACAGCAGAAATGGCATGAAAAACCCCCAGGCAGATTTCTGCCTCCTATACTAACTTAACTATTTGACGGCGCATATACATCTGAGAGAACTGACATGTCAATTCTTGTCAGACACCGCGTATTTTACGTTGAAGTCTATGCCAGCTGTATTGTACATTGCTTGAGGCGTATTTCCGCAAAATTACGCCCGAAGTACGGGCAAAACTATGGACCAAAAAACGCCGCGTGAACACCCCCTTCGGTTTATACAGTTTTCATAAATGAGGCCCATCATCTTCTTGCACTGAGCGCCAGTACCCGGCACAACCACAACCTTATGTATGGCGCTGCACCTGGAAAAGATTGCCCATCAATATCTAAGCCCTCTAAATATAAAAGCCCTCTAAATACAAGTTCTATATGCAGGGCCGGGACGACGGGTAGGCAGAGGTAGGCGATCGCCTAGGGTGCCTACCTCTGCCTGTCCCTAAGGGGCGCAAACAGGGGCCCCGAACGTTGCCGGGCTCCAGGCCGCTGCCATGGGCCTGGAGCGCCTTCGGCCTCTTTAGCTGTATGTGAGTCCGCTGGACGCACATAAAGCTGCGGGCTACTACGGAGCAGAGAGCGAGCGCTCCCTGCTCCGTATACAGTGTCGGACCCACTCACCGGAGGATCGCTGGATCCTCCGGTAAGCCGCAGGGCCGACACAGCGGGGCCACCGGGTCCTCATAGCGCTGAGGACCCGCCACAGCCCCTTGCGGCTCAGCTGGCAGCGTCGCGATGAAGTGATGTCATCGCGACGCTGCTTCTCCTCAGACGCACAGCCCGTCATAGGCCGTGCGCCCGAGGAGCGTCCCGACGCTGGAGGCGTGATGACATCATCACGTCTCCAGTGTCGGACTGAAGAGGAGCGCGTGGCCGGGACAAAAGGGGAGGAGCGCGCGGCTGGGACGAGGTAAGGTAGTATTAATGTTGTTATTTTGCCTGTGGCCCCTATACCCTGCCTGTGGCCCCTTTTACGCTGCCTGTGGGCTCCTATACGCCTGCCTGTGGCCGCTATTCGCCTGCCTGTGGCTCCTCTAAGCGTGGGTGTGGCCCCTATACGCCTGCCTGTGGCCCTATACGCCTGCCTGTGGCCCCTATACGCCTGCCTGAGCCTCCATACGCCTGCCTGAGCCCCCATACGCCTGCCTGTGACCCCATACGCCTGCCTGTGGCCCCTTACGCCTGTCTGTGGCTCTATACGCCTGCCTGAGCCCCCATATGCCTGCCTGAGCCCCCATACGCCTGCCTGAGCCCCAGATATGCCTGCCTGAGCCCCGATACGCGTGCCTGTGGCCCTATACGCCTGCCTGTGGCTCTATACGCCTGCCTGAGCCCCCATATGCCTGCCTGAGCCCCCATATGCCTGCCTGTGGCCCCATACGCCTGCCTGAGCCCCCATATGCCTGCCTGTGCCCCATACGCCTGCCTGTAGCCCCATACGCCTGCCTGTGGCCCTATACGCCTGCCTGTGGCCCCATACGCCTGCCTGTGCCCCTATACGCCTGCCTGTGGCCCCATAAGCCTGCCTGTGGCCCCATACGCCTGCCTGAGCCCCCATACGCCTGCCTGAGTCCCCATACGCCTGCCTGTGGCCCCATACGCCTGCCTGTGCCCCTATACGCCTGCCTGTGGCCCCATACGCCTGCCTGTGGCCCCCAAACGCCTGCCTGAGCCCCTATACGCCTGCCTGTGGCCCCATACGCCTGCCTGAGCCCCCATACGCCTGCCTGAGCCCCCATACGCCTGCCTGTTGCCCCTATATGCCTGCCTGTGGCCCTATACGCCTGCCTGAGCCCCCATATGCCTGCCTGAGCCTCCATATGCCTGCCTGAGCCTCCATATGCCTGCCTGTGCCCCCATACGCCTGCCTGTGGCCCCATACGCCTGCCTGTGGCCCTATACGCCTGCCTGAGCCGACATATGCCTGCCTGTGCCCCCATACGCCTGCCTATGGCCCCATACGCCTGCCTATGGCCCCATACGCCTGCCTGTGGCCCTATACGCCTGCCTGAGCCCCCATATGCCTGCCTGTGCCCCCATACGCCTGCCTGTGGCCCTATACGCCTGCCTGTGGCCCTATACGCCTGCCTGTGGCCCTATACGCCTGCCTGAGCCCCCATACGCCTGCCTGAGTCCCTAGCTATATACCTGCCTGAGTGCCTAGCTATATATCTGCCTGAGCCCCTAGCTATATACCTGCCTGAGCCCCTATAGCTATATACCTGCCTGAGAGTGACCCTTATTCTATATACTGCCTGAGTACCCCTATATTTATATACCTACCTGTCTAATGGGACAATATACATATACCTGCCTGACTGAGAGGGCATATCTATATACCTGTCTAACTGAGGGGACTTATATACTTATAAGTAAGGGGTTGCTGGAAATGTGAGAATTCTAAGATATTTGTGTCCAAATCCTCAGGGACGAGTATTGGGCCCGGGAGAAATTCAGCAGAAGGTGGACCCGATGGGGGAAGAAAAAGGGAAAGTGAACGACGCTGATCAGAAAAGACGTCTCCTGTGAGTCACTAAATGTAATGTCATGTAATCACTTAATTTCTGCAGAGTCTACATACAAATAGTATCTACCACTATCTGGTCACTGTATGGTGGTGGTATATGTAATCAGAGCCTGTGTACACGAGGGGGTCGCGTTTGGTCAGGGTCTGGCAGGATTATTTGATCCTTAAGTAGTAATAGTTTTGGGCCTTGGTTTTGTAGGAGGGTTTTTAGTAACAATCATTCGTCTGGTAGATTTGCTCCATGTATCGGTGGATTATTCGGTGACTGTTATTTAGGGGTATTACACGGTCATACGGAGGAGAGCGATTTTGAAAACGCAAATTTGTCAGGGCTGAGTTTCATTGTGCAGTGACTGCTGAGGTGATTGACTGGAGCTATGTTTGATAAGAATACAAGTTGTGACAGGACATGTCGCAGGTGCGAGAGGAATTAGTGTGTGGTGGAGGTTGGCATTGTTTTGGTAGCTAGGGGTGGGGGGTGCGCCATTGGCTGTACTTGCCTAGGACACCAAAATGCCTTGTCCCGCCCTGTCTATATGTGCTGTACTTGTCGCACCCCCAATACTAGGGTATGTTCACACAGCTTATTTTGGGGCGCCTGTAGAACACATCCCATTGACTGCCATGTAAAATCAGCGCCATCTTTCTATGGAGTATTTTATAGAGGCAGCAAAATCTGCTTCAGGTAGTTCGCGTAGCTTCCTCGTTGAAATTTGACGCTGTTAAGTTAGGGTACAAGGTACTTCAGTGGTAATTGTGCTTGCGCCTGAAGTACACCCCGCAAATAAGGTAAAATCATAGCACTCACTGCTCACAGCCGGCGTTTTCCCCGGTGCACAGTACGCTCCTGTAATAAGAAGTGACATGTCTCCTTCTTTCGGGCAAGTATGCGTCAGGGACAATGAAACTTATAGGAGGCTAGCACTCTTAGGCTATGTTCACACGGGCTAATTTTGGCGCGCATTTCACCGTGTATTTGCGTTCTAATACGAGAGAGATGCGCGCCGAAATTACGGTAATCCATAGTTCTCATAGAGAACTATGGATTACACCTCATCTCCCCGCTAGTACAATACGATTGTATTGTACGCACGGGGAGATGTGACATGTCAATTACTGGCGGCGAATACGCGCCGCGAGTAATGAATGTCAATGGGGCCGGCGGGCTACCGCCCCTCACCGTGCCGCGGGAGTGCACGCGTATTAGCTCGAGCTCCCGAAAAAGACACGATGCACTGCGGCGCGTGCTGTATGCGCCACAGTACATTGTGTGAACATAGCCTTAGGGCAAGTTGGATCTGATTTTCCATCTGTTTTTAGATGCGTATTTGGATCCGTGTTTCGGACCCTCAATGGACCCAAACGCATCTAACAATGAGCAGTGTGATTGACATTGCTGTCAATGTAAAACATGCATCGGTATTCAGAAGAGTGATCGCCGATGCGTGTTTTACATGTGTCTTTGGGATGTGTCTTTCGGATGCGTTCTAATGGCGCGTCCCTACCGCACAGGATAAATACCAGTCAGTTTATCCGACCGGTATTTGTCCGGTTTGTGTGCCGTCCCCATGACCGCGGGAGGACGGCTTTTCTCCGCGATGAGAGTAGAAAAGCCCTCCACCTTCGCATTCACTTGTTCATATTCCATCCGAAAAGCGGAAGGAAGAATGAACATGTACAATGTTTTTCGGGCGGCCGGCGGTCTGAAAAACCACCGGGCGGAAAACCCGTGCAGTGGGGGCTGCTGCACGGGTTTACTATAGCGGCCCATGTAAAAGTTTGCGGGTGGTTTTTCAGACGGTTTTAAAAACCACAAAC